>CM033802.1:40486314-40509031 GCA_019656835.1 Rhododendron ovatum | reverse complement strand
TGTGTTTGATTTACCAGAGGTGGGAGATGGTGAACCACCAGATTCTCTAGAATGTACCGATGCCTTCCCACAAGAAAGTATGACCTCAGGAGTGCCAATTGACATTGAAGGTAATATTCGGTTCCGTAGGGAAGACGCTAAAGTTGAGGTTACTGCTGGAGTTGGGCCATTACATGAAACAACAGAAAACCTAACAGATGATGAAGTTGATAAAGAGCATGAAATAATAGGGAGAGGATATAAATGATGAAGCTAGTGAAGACGATGAAATATCCGATGCTGATATGGATGCTGATATGGATTATGACGTGTAGTTCTTTTTGGGTAGATATATGTACTTCTTCTAAGCATTGTATGTGGATCTTGTATGTATTTTACATGTGCTTAGTTTTTGAGTTATGGGTTTGCATTAGATATTTTGTTTTACACTGCTCTTAATCTGCATTAGTTTAAAACAACGTTGTTTATTTATAGTTCATCATCACGCAAAAAGTCCAGAGGAGAAAAAGTGCCTACCAAAAAAAAACAAGAAAAAGTAATGCTCCAGCCTAATTTTCTAGCAACTCATTACAAAACACATTATGAGAGGGTAAGAGATGAGAAATAAAGAGGAACAATGAGGTATTGGAATCTCTTGGGGTTAAGAAAATTGCAACATCTATGATGGGATCGGCTCGGTTCCAGTGTTCAAATGATAATGGGAAGCGTGGTAGGGCTGATCAAGTGGATGACCCTGACTATGTACTATCAAATGATGAGGATGGTCATGGCTATAACAGTGAGTCTGATGACTCTTTCGAGCAAGAGGTAATAATGTATATTTTTTTAATCTTTTCTTCTCGTACTTTTTCTATTGTCTTCTGTATGAATGAATGCAATATGTATTAATGCTGGTGCATTTTGTATTCTATTATTATAGGACATAGAGATACCACCACAGTGGTCTACCAGCACAATCGCATAGAGCCACAATGTGGTGCAACTCTGATCTCTGAGAGGGTCACCCGATCAACACCACATCCCAGCATGGAAAGCCAGGCCTTACTGCCTCCCATTGCTCAGCCACAAAATGAGGTGCTACCTGAGAACAATGGCGGTGAGTAATGTAATATATGGTTTATTTTTACAGTTACATTATCTTGTTTTATGTAGTCTAAATAAAATTATGACTGGTACACTTTTTGTGTAAAAAAGAACAATTGATTGATAACCTTACGAAAAAGAAAAAGTAATGTGATAGCTAGCTGTGTACCAAGGGTTTCATTCTTTGATTGTTTCTATGCATGGCTGTGATAGCTTGGTGGGCATTTGTAATGTGATGTCCCCAGAGTTTTGTGCTCAGGACACCTGTTCACCTACGATTACTTTAACTTCTTGTCAATTCCATTGTTAGTATATATGTGCTTGTGTGCTTTTGGAAAGTGCATGTGCTTGTGTCCCAAGTATATGACACTTCAATGTGCTGGATTTTTCTGCTAATACTGTGTATATTAGCTCTTCTAACAGCTGTTATTGTAACTGGTCTCATTGAGCATATTCAGATCAGCTGGTCTTTGCTTGGCTACTTTGAATGACTCTAGCTGTACATACCTGTTTTCTTTTAATAGATTTTATATTCTGCTGCCAGAAGAAGTGTGGCTGCGTTGTGCCTGCCTGTCATGTCTGCCACTACTCTTTGCTTACTGCCGATGCTTACTGTTGTTTGCTGTTTGCGGTACATAGCTGTTTGCTTTTATATTCTGATGCTTACTGCTGTTGCTATTGCTGTTTGATGCTGAAATAGCAATAGTTAGTTATTTGCTGCTGCCGACATTCCATCCATTTGCAAATGGACTATCTGAACTGCTACCAGCTATCAGTTACTACCATTTACTGCCATCTCTTTAGTAAATGCTTAAGAGGACTATGATACAAATAGTGTCCCTTACTGTCAGTTTGTCATAGTGAAGTCACTGAGTTTTGGTTACTGTTTTCTATTATGGCTACTATTTTTCAAGCCAAGGCAAAATGCAGTTTCCTACAGCTACTGCTTTGTTGTGTGAAGCCTAGTGCTACTGCTGTTCTGTCAGACCAGCAGCAGTGCTGCCCAAAAAAAAACTAATTTTTTTGACTTACCAACTTATTAGTATGTCTTTGTGACAGAAATCAATAGACCAACCCGTGGACCCACGCGAGGCATTCTGGCTCAACGACTCATTGACAAACGAGGAAAGCTTCAGTTCCCATTCCACAACTATTCCGTGCGTCAGTAGGAAAGCATGCTGCTCAATTAGCCTCACGGATTGGTGTCGAGGTTCGCACACATGTGATAGACCTTGGCGTCCCTAGGTGGAAGGCAGTAGATGAGAGTGTGAAAGCGCCTATACTTCAGCGCATAATGGTAAACTCTAAGTATTTCCAGCAGTTAAATCTTTCATTTGCAGCTATTGTTAGTTTGAGCTTGTAATAGGGTATAGTGTACCAAAGTTACCAGGTTTCTAAATTTATTCACCAACTGTTTTTTGTTTCATTATTTAGTTTGAGCTTTTAATGGGGTATAGAGTACTGTACAAATGAAGGCTTGTACACGATTTTTTTACAATAGCACAAACTCACTGCTGTCAACCTAGAGCAGTTCTTAGTTTACAAATAGGGTATTAATTCTGTAAATTAGGATCAAGTCATTACTAAAATTATCAAATATTGCAGGAAAGTTTGACTTGCAAGGAGATCCAATCGATGTTAAAAAGGCAGTGGCAACACAATGTGGACGGAGGTTGAGCAATCACAACTTCGTTTTGCACAAAAAGTACAAGAAACTTAAAGAAACGAGGGGGGAAGAGTATGCTAGAAACAATCCACCAGCTGGTGTCAATCCAGAGCAGTGGACGAGCTTAGTCACTAAGAAGTGGACTGTTCCAAAATGGCTGGTAATCTCGTTTACCAGAGAAATAGTCATTGTTCTTCTTATAGCATGTTGCTTTTGGATTTTATTGTCAAAACCACATCCTAAACTTGAAAACCTTATAGTTTTCTCTATTGGTTTGTGGTCTTGTAGGAGCGATCAGAAAAAAACACTTCAAACAGGTTTGATTTTCTCCATTTTCTAATGCTGCTTTTGCTGCTGCCTTTTTGCCTTCTTTTCTGCCCTTGTGCCTATTGTTGATGATTCTGGGACCTCGTTGTAGTGCCTCTTAAGTTTAGGATAGTTTAGCCTTGTTTTGGATATTGTTTTTTGTGGCATCTTCTATTTATATCAACCTTATAAGAAACTAAAAGAAGTCCCATGGAGATGGACTCCATTTTCCAAGCACTTCACCAATTTTCATCCCTAAGTTGAAAAGATCATAGCATATAGATTACCACAGGGCCAGGAAACAGATTGATCATAGCATTATGTTTGTTTTCATGGCTTAGTTTGCTACTGTTTTATGGCTCTCATCTTTGGGTTGATTCTGTCATGGAATAGGCCTTCATCGTGGCTTTCATCCATATATGCTCACAACTGTAGGATTATTAGCTTTCATCCATAGATTATGGCTGTTTACGAGACTCATCTTGGCCTGTGTGGTTTGAGTTCTCAATTGGAGTATGTTCGAACTATATATAAGCAGGAACATGAACGCCCAAGTCCAACCACATAATTCTAGTCGTCTCATTGGTGCAAGTGTTTGCTTGGACGTGTAGAGTTTGAGGGAAATACCTAGTGGCAGACTTGTATACTAGTAGTACATGCTGTCTTTTGTACGTGATGTCATTTGGTCATAGCTAGCTAGGGTGTCATTTGTAGAGACCCGTAAATTTAAATTTCCTTTATTTGATAAATTTTATGTGGCATTATGCTTTCAAATATGAATAGTGACATAAGTTGTGGTATTTTGGGGCCCAATGTGCAAGGAATTGGTGATTGAAAAAAAATTAGCTAATGCTTTAAGTGTTGTAGGGTGAAATGTGTAATATACATGTATATAGAGAGAGAGTTGAGTACAGGAGAAGATTCACTCCCCGTTCACTCACTCCATCCCTCTATTCTCTCGGCTCTCTCACTCTCCTGAGCTTTAATGCTTTAATCTTGCCTGGAGGAGGTTTATTGTAAGACTTGAAGCTAGGGTTTGGGTTTGAAGCTTTGGGTTTGCTCTCAAGCTTGAGGTAGGGAAATCTAACTACTTTTATGTGTTTTTTAGTTAGTGTGATGTGTGGATATTGTGGTTAATCTTATTCTTGTTGATTGTTTGAAGTTTGGCCTCGAAAATCATTTATTTTCGTCACTTTTCTGCACCCAGCCGGACTGGTTCAAGTTTTTTTTACAGATCTTGCAGAAATTCCCTAGGACTCTACAAAGCTCCGTTTTGGTTGCTTCTTGTGCCAAAAGTTCCGTGTTTGAGTCTACCATCTAGGAAAAATATGAACAGAAATTCATACTGATAAATTATGCCCAGAAATGTCCATTATCCAATCTGTATTTTCAGATCTGGATGTCCCCTGTTTTTGTTCCCAGACAGCAGTTCATATTTTGGGCATACTCTTACATACAATGTCCGTTAGACCTGATTCAAATTGCATTGGACAGCTGATTCGATCCTCTACAACTTTGTTTGAATAGTTGCTTTCGGATTCAGAGGTTTGGTGGACCAAAATGGGCTTGAAATCAGTCTGAGAAACTCGAAACACTTGGTTTTTGTGCAACTCATTAAATTGATAGCGTTTGTGAACTTGTATTGGCTATTATGTGAACTAGTAACACTTTATGAACGATGAGGGGTTAATAATGGGAATTATGGTTGAAATGGATGAATGATTGAACTATGTACTAACTTATTGTATGACAACGATAATGGATTCGTGCCAAGAGAAATGTGACAAGTTGTGTATAGCAAACGACTAATAGTGGGAATTATGAATGAGATGGGTGATGGCTTGGGATAAGTAGACGGGTGATGGCTCAGCTCTTTAACATTTATGTATCTCGACCAAATGCTATTTTGGGCCGGTGTGCCGCCAATGTAACCTTTTAAAATCTGAAGTGTTGGACTGTAAATTGGAGTATGGGAACTATGAACTCTTTGGGTTATTATATTATATATTGCGAGCATTTTATTTATGAAAAGCTTTATTTAATTTTGTTAAAAATCGAGAGCGTGACATCATTGATACTCCTATTTGCTCTCTCTTTAAGCTAATTGACGAATCATTGGATCATCTTCTTTTTAAGCACTCCTTTTCTAAGCAAGTCTAGAACATTGTTGCTAAGTTGAGATATTTCCCTGTTGGTCCTACTCTTTACTTCCAGAAAGTTGCTTGTGGTTCTGTTCCAATTTCGAAAAGAGAGATTCACCTAATACTCTTAGAAGGCTTGCTCTAGATGCTATGGTTTGTTTCACTTGGGAAGAAAGGACCAACAGAATTTCAAGGGCATTCTAAGGTTTTTTTGCTCTGTTTTATTTGAGGTTTTTCCTCTTGGGCATGACTAGACCAATTTTGACTTCACTGTTGACATAGAGTGAAGTTCACTTTAACTTAGTGAACTTAAGTCCAAACAAAGTACTTATAAAAAAAAACATAATGTTAGGTATTTGAACTGCATTCATAAGGCTAGGAAACACTTCATTCATTCATATAGAACAACATTACGGATAGCTACTAGGCATTTGGACTGGATGCGCCATTTTCAGTACATAGGTGCTTCTCATGGCAATGCTAGGAATTTGCCATTCTAGATTCTATATCTTCTTCTCTTCATAACTCCTTTTCTATTTTATCGATATATGTTTCTTTTGCCTATATAAAAAAACAAAAAATAGGTCTTGGTCTAAGACAAAACATAGATGTGGATCAAAGTCACTCCCAGTTAGGGTTGCCGCCGCGGTGAGTTTTCCATTATATTGGCCTTCACTTTTTTACAAATATGAACATGCTTTATTAACTCATTTGATGAGAAAATAATATATCAGATGCACGATAATGGAGGTGTTGTGCCCGCGGTAACAGAGATGTACAAATCCACCCACTTCAATGAGGACACGCAAAAATGGATCTCTTCAGAATCCAAAGTTCTCTATGTACGTGTATCAAGTACTTTTGTAGTGTACTAGTGTCTGCTAAATTATTAGAACTTGTCTCTACTAAATTGTTAGAACTTAAATTTGGCATTTACTTTAAAATGACAGGATAAGATGGTACAAATAGAGATTGAACATAATGCGCAGGAAGGCGCAATCCCGATTACGCAAGAGGAGCTCTCCGTTAAAGGTCTCAAGGCAAGGTCAGGCTATGTGAAGGGACTTGGCATTAGGCCTTCCTCCTCTATTAGGACTGTGAACGGGGAGTATGTAACACACCTTGAGGGAAAGGTACAAGAGCAAGCTGAGAAAATTCAAGAGCAAGCGGAAGGAATTGAAGCAGCAAACCATAAGATAGACGAGCTTGCCTTGGCAAAAGAGGAATAGGGGAAGACTTTGGCTAGTGTTATGGCATTTCTTAAACAACAAGGATTCACTGGTTAACAACTTGCTGGTTAGTACATCATGCTATCCCTATGTATATTCTTAATGAGAAAACTTGGAGTGGGCTATATATTTTTGTTGGTTTGATTTTTTACCCTTTTTTAGCATTAGACTTGTTATGAACCATTTTTGTGGTCTGTTTTGGTTTATGGTCCTATGTTCAAGTTACAACATGGCAGCCCTATTCCATTCTTTAATCCTTTTGAATCCCAAACCACCTTCCTCTTTAGGACAACAAAGCTGATCCCACTTCACTTTTTCCCTTGAATGCTTGAGTTCAAATCCAGACCAAAGAAATGCCATGAGAGTGCTTTCAATGTCCTTAACCAAAGAACTTGGATAGCGGGATTTCATGCTCTGTAACTGGAGCAATCAACTGATTTCTGAAGTGAACTAGAACCTTAGATTGAATGGCTAGATTAAGAAGGCATAGCATCCACTTTTCCTTCGAAAGCAGTCCCTAATAACCCAGCATAGTAACCCAAAATCTCCTGCTTCACGGCCTTAGGATCATCAATCAAATAACCACTAGAATCAATAAGACTTAGAATTGTATTTCTAGCTCTATGGGAACACATTTTCTGGTGAAAGTACTCAGAGTTTTGGTATCCTAAAGCCAACCATTTCACTCTAGACTTCTGTTTTGTATTTCTGCTCTTAATTTTCTGGATTGCTTGGCTGATTGCTGATGCTTTTTGGCTGTTTTTTGCATTCCAACTAACTTAGCACCCACACAACACACACCAGTAATGAAATCCACATCTTTGGAGGACACAACACACCTTTAGTGGACACAACACACACACAAGTCACCCCAACACACACCTTTAGTGGATTTGAGAAGTGTTCCCAGTAAGACCTGTAAAAGTTTAGTCATAAGACCCTTAGTTGGTATTTTGGTTTCAGTGTAGGTTTAGCAGGTTTTAATTTCTGCATATGCATTTCTATTTCAAGTATGTTCTATTTGTGCATTTTTTTGTATTACTTGCTACAGCATTAGACTTGTTATGAACCGGTTTTGTGGTCTGTTTTGGTTTATGCTTCTATGTTCAAGTTACAGCAGTCATGTGGTCTATTTTTTGTTGTTTGCTGGTGATATGTTGAGTTGCAGCAGTTATGGAAATTTGTTAGGTATTGACACTTTAGCTAGTATGGACACTAGAGTAGTCACAAACTTCTGGTCAGGCATAACATCTCTAACTTGGGTTCTGTTTCAATTGCACAAAAGGAAAGCACATATGGACAAGAGGAAAGCACTAATGTTTCAGTTGCACTTCGTCTTCAACTTTGGTTATATTTTTTGGCATTAGATTTTTCTGCTTGAAGTATAATCTGTCCAAGTTGTTTGCTGCATACTCCGTCCATTGTCCGTCCAAATAGTAATGTTCCAGTTCTATTGTCAGATTGTTTGTTGCATACGTGTCAATGTTTATGAAGCACAAAATGAAGGCATTACACTTCAATTCATTGATTTTGGCATAAAACTTAAGTTTACATGATGTTTCGTATTTCTATTAACAATATCGTACCAATTTTTTCTGAATCTTGTTTTATGTAAATTTGCAGATCGAGTATGTAGAAGGTTGGTAGCAGAAGATGATATATGCTTTTCTATGAAGACTTCTTTTTGGATGAAGTTCAGAGTCTTCTTTTTTTCGATGATGCTACGAGAACTCTTCTTTTTTGATGATTCATAGGATAAGAACTATGATGAACAACGTTTATGGTCTAGTTTGGTTATTTTTGACATTCGTACATGGCTGCATTACATCCTAAGTGTGGATGATTATTTTGGTGTGGATGAATGTTGGGTATGACGATGTGTTGGATTTTGGTGTGGATGAATGTTGGGTATGACAATGTGTTGGATATTATGGTAAAATAGAATGGGCTTACTATTTAGTGCAATTCAAATGTATTATAGTTCTTGTTTGAGATCTATTGGATTCTAAAATGCACAGGATATGGTATTTAGAAGAGTGCGAGATGATTTTTTGTCACCTATATTTCTAATATATGAAAAATAGGTGACAAGTTTTTTTGTCACTAAAGAGGATTTTTGAAGAAGCATTTCAAAGACGAAATTTTTTGTCATTAATTGACTTAAATTTCACAATTATAGGAGACAAAATTATTTGTCACATTTATTATTTTATAATATTAAATTAAATTCTTTGGAGACGAAAATTTTTGTCACCTATGTATTTTTTTGGGTCAATATTCATTCACTATTAGTGACGAAACTGGACAAGAGTGACGAATAATCGATAAATTGGTGACAATAAATTTCGTCTCCAAAAATGACAGTAGGTGACGAAACATGATTTTCGTCACCACGTTACTTTCTGAGACAACCTATAGGTGACAAAAGTTTTTTCGTCTCTAAACTTTTGGCGACAAAAAATGTGCATTTTGTGACAATTTAATTTGTCTCCAAACACAAAATTCTTTTAGTGATGAGGGAAATGAAAACTTAAGGGCCGAAGCCATATGGAAATTAAAATAAGGTAGAATTAAAATAAAGTAGAAAATCAGGCCGAAGCCATTCTTGGAAAATGTTTGTCACATGTATGCCTTCTTCAAGTTTTGTGCATTCCATGGGTTGGTGAGGGTTTTTCCATTCATGTCTTCTAGTACATAAGCACCTTCACCAGCAATTTTGACAACACAAAAGGGACCCTCCCAGTTGGGTTTGAATTTCTGCATCTTGTTGGCTTGCACCACCTTTCGCCAAACCAAGTCGTCTGGCTTGAAGGTCTTGGTTCGAACACTTCGGTTGTAGCCTCTTGCTACTTGCTGTTGGTACTCAGCAAGCTTTAACTGAGCATTGTCGTGCTTCTCTTATGCCAAGATCACTTCCTATTCCATGGCTTCGTCATTAGTCTTTGGATCGAAGTTCTCTGTTCTTAGAGTGGGAAACCTGGACTTTAGTGGGATTACGGCCTCCATGCCGAACGCCATTGAGAAGGGCGTTTGGCCTGTTGAGCGCCTCGGGTAGAGTGGTAGGCCCAAAGAACACGTGACAGTTCCTCAACCCATTTTCCTCTCTGGAGTGTAGCCGACGCTTGATCTCGGCATAGACGGTCTTGTTTGTGGCCTCAACTTGGCCATTTCCTTGGGGGTAAGCTGGAGTAGAGTTAAAGAAGCATATGCCAAATTCGACACAGAGAGTGGTTAAGTCTTTACTGACGAATTGGCTTCTGTTGTCTGAGACAATGGTGTAGGGAACACCGAATCTAGTGACGATGTTTCTCCAGACGAATCTTCTTACGTCGGCTTCGGTGATTGTTGCCAGAGGTTCAGCTTCTACCAATTTTGAGAAGTAATCCGTTGTCGTGCAGAAATCTGAAGCCTCCAGGGGCCGTTGGTAGCTTTCCCACAATATCAAGCCCCCATTGTGCAAAGGGCCAAGGCCTTATGATGGGGGAAAGATTCTGGGCTAGTTGCTTTGGAATAGGGGAGAAAAGTTGGCATGGTTGGCATTTGCGGACGACTTCGTCACAGTCTTTCTTCATGTTCTTCCAAAAGTATCCTTGACTTATTGCCTGTTGGCAAAGCGAACGGCCGCCAGAGTGGCAACCGTAGCTACCTGAGTGAAGCTTGGTAAGAATATTTGGTACCTGGGTTGGGTGGACAATGAGGAGATAAGGGCCCGAGAAAGATTTCCTGTAGAGTTGGCCCCTTTCGGAGAGCCAGTAGTAAGCGGCTTTGTTCCTGATGCAGTAAGCTTCCATTTTGTCTACTGGTAAAGTGTCATGCTTGAGAAACGCAATGATCTTGTCCATCCAGCTTGGAGTGAGTTCGACATTGAGGACCTTTGGAGTGGTGTCAAAGCTTGGGTGGTCGATACTGCCGAAGTTGATAGTCTGGAATTTGGAGGCCGTAAAAGCTAAGGCAAGGCCAGCGAGTGCGTCTGCATGCGCGTTGTCTTCGTGGTTGATCTGTTCGATTTTGAAATTTTTGAAGTGCGTGAGGAATTCAGTTGCCGTTGCCTGGTATTTTGATATTAGGGCGTCCCGAGCCTCATAGTCCCAAAGTACTTGGTTAACTATGAGTTGGGAGTCACAATCGACAGCAAGATTGAAAACTTTCATCACAACTGCGGAGAGTAAGCCAGCAAGGAGGGCTTCGTATTCAGCTTCATTATTGATGGCGGGGAAGTCGATACTTAGAGAGCTTTCATGAAGTGTGCCACAAAGGGAAACTAAGACAACTCCTACTCCGGCTCCGTTGCCGTTGAAAGCCCCGTCGACATGTAGTCACCAGCTGTCGCCTTGAAAGAGTTTCCAAGGCATTAGTACTTTTGTTGATTTTGTGATAGGTTGAGGAGTAGGGGTGTTGAGAGTTTCCGTATCTTCAGGTGTTAATTCTACGATGAAGTCGGCGAGAATTTGACCCTTTATCGCCATTCGTGGCTCAAAACGGATGTCGAAGTTTGCTAATTCGACTGCCCATTTGGAGACCCTATTGGAGAGATCAGCCTTGCAGAAGAGGCTTGTTAGAGGGTGCTCTGTTAAGATAGTTATGGTATGGGATTGAAAGTAGGGGAGGAGTTTCCTGGCTGCCGAGACGAGAGCGAGTGCCAATTTCTCAAGTGGTAGATATCGTGTTTGCGTTGGGAGGAGTGTTTTGCTTGTGAAGTAGATGGGCAAGTCGTCTGTGCCAACTTGCCGTACCAATGCTGAACTGACTGCGTGGGCGGAGACGACAAGGTATAGATACAAGGTCTCGTACTCCTTTGGTTTCACGAGTATAGAGGCCGAGCTTAAGTATTCTTTGAGTTCGGTCAAGGCGGAGTCGCAATCCATGGTCCATTCAAAAGTGCGTCGACTCTTGCCTTTCAAGGCATGGAAGAATGCGTAGCATTTGTCTGAGGATTTGCTGATAAACCGGTTCAGAGCCGCTGCCATCCCAGTTAGCCTTTGTACTTCCTTGATTGTCCTTGGTGGGCGCAAGTCTTTATAAGCCTTTGTCTGGTTAGGGTCAGCCTCAATACCACGTCGGGTGACCAGGTGTCCAAGGAATTTCCCCACGCTCATGCCGAACGCGCACTTTTTAGGGTTTAGTCGTAGCTTGTGTAGTTTAAGGATTTCAAAGACTTCCGCCAAGTCTTGCAGGTGGTTGGATTTCTTCTTGCTCTTGACAACGAGGTCGTCAATATAGGCTTCCACGTTGTGGCCAATTTGTTCTTGCAACATCTTGAATATGGCTCTGTTGAATGTGGCGCCTGAATTCTTGAGCCCAAAGGGCATGACTTGGTACCAAAAGATGCCATATGGTGTGATAAAAGCAATTTTTTCCATGTCGTCGGGGTCCATGGCAATTTGGTGGTAGCCACGGTAGGCGTCTAGGAAGCTTAACTGAGCATGGCCTGCCGTTGCGTCCACAAATTGATCAATCTTGGGGAGTGGGAACCAATCCTTTGGACAAGCGTCATTGAGATTGGTATAATCCACGCAAACTCGCCATTTGCCGTTTTTCTTCTTAACAACCACTGTGTTGGACAACCATGTTAGGTATTGTACTTCTTGGATGGCGTTGGCTTCCAGCAAACGTTTGACTTCTTCAACTACGGCGTCGGCGTGTTCGGCTGTAGAACGTCGCGACTTCTAGATGACAGGCTTGGCATCTTTCTTGATGTTGAGAGAGTGATTGATAAAATTGGGGTCGACCCCTGGCATCTCGTTGGGGGTCCAAGCAAAAACTTCTATGTTTTTCTTGAGGTATCGGAATATTTCTTCACGGTCAGCTTCGCTGATGGAAAAGCTGAGTAAGAAGAATCGGGAGCCATCCTCGTTGATGGGCATTTGGACGAGGTCCTCTTCTGCTTTGTCTTCGGCTTTCTGGCCGATGTCATCAAACACGGCAATGTCTGGGACTTCGACCCATTGCACTTGCTTGGCTTTGGTGGAGTTGTGGACGGCTGAGACGTAGCATTTTTTTGAGGCTATTTGGTCGCCTCGTAGATCTTCCTGTCTCCCATTGGTGCCGATGAAGCGAACGACCTAGTGGTAGGTTGAGGCGATTGCTTGCATGCCGTGCAACCAAGTTCAGCCAAGAATTGCATCGTATGGGCTTGGTACGTTGACGACGATGAATTCGACGCTCAACGCTTTCGAGCCAATGACGACTGGCAGGAAGATTCTACCAAGTGGCTAGACAGGTGCTCCGTTGAATCCGATGAGGGGTCCTTCGGCGGGTTGCAAAGCCAACTCTGGGAGATCATGTAACGCCCCTGAATTTTGGTCAATAAAAATTTTGTTAAATATTTGAATTTTATTTGAATTACTTATTTTCTCTTGAGTGGCTATATGATTTCTTGTGAATTTTCGTCGTAGTTAGATTTTGGTCATTTGTTAACTCTCGACTAGAAACTCTACTTGACCAATTTAGTTAGTTTCTAACCAACTAGTTGGAGGAACCGAGCAACCAACTTACCTAGTTACTAGATGAACCTTTTGGACCTTTTGAAACCCTAGACTAGAAATTGTTTAATTATTTTCTTTTATTGTTTTAGTTTTATTCTTTATCCTTTGGATGATAAATGTTAGGGAAACTATTATCCATTAGATAATAGAAACCCAATTCTTTATATTAAAAGGATTTAGGCAAAGTACTTAAAATAGACTTTTATAATTACTTTGAAAGTACTTTTTGATTATTTTACTATAAAAGTTTTCTAGTTACTATTGTCCATTGGACAATAAAAGTTAGGGAATTTATTACCCAATGGGTAAAAGGGTTAGTCTTTCATCTAGTACAAAGGATTGAATAAACTAGTCTTTTTCTTAAAACCCTATGTGATGAAGTACATATATTTTATTATAAAAGTACTTAGTAGCCTTTAAGGCCTAAGATTCTCCTAAGTACTCTTTTATTATTTTATATTGAGGTTTTGTACTCAATTGGATTAGTTTAATGGGGAGTTGATCTTCCTAGAGTACATTAGTACACTAGTTTATTTGTTAATCAAACATGTGCCTTATTGGATTTCTTTAATGGGATTTTGGATTTGGAAAATCTTGTACCTTGGTACTTTCTTATTCTTTCTTGTTATATATATATATATATATATATATTGTGTACAAGAGAGAGAGAGAGAGAGAGAGAGAGAGAGAGAGATGGGCCGAGAGAGAGAGAGAGATAGGAGAGAGAGAGAGAGAGAGAGAGAGAGAGAGAGATTTGGTTGTACCTTGATTGATTTCCATGATCTTTCTTCATCTTTTCAAATCCATGGGTAAATCTTCTTCCTAACCAAACATAACTCTCCATTGTACTTCTAGGATTGTTTAATAGCCAAATCTTGTACCATTGTCTCCAAATCTTCCAACAAATCTTCCATAATCCCATCCAAGGACAATCCCAGCCATGCAAGCCTAAGGTTAGGCTTTGATCTTTCAAAGATTGCATGACATGTGTCAAAATTTGAGATATGGAGAGAGAGGGGGGGGGCCAGCCTTAGAGAGAGAGAGGGAGCTCAAGTTTTGGCTATAAATAGAGCCACATCCATGCCATTCAACACACACCTTCTCATTGCTCCAACTTCTCTCTAGAAATTCCTTTGTTCTTTCTTCATGTTCTTGAGTTGTTCTTGAGTTCTTCAAGAAACTCAACCTAAGCCGCCACTAAACCGCCACTCGACCACCCTCCGATCCGAAAAGCTTAAGTAGTTTAGTCAAGAAGAAGTTTCGAGAGAAACCTTTCTCTTTCGAAGCTACCGGAAGCATTTCGTAGGAGGTTACTCTGTCCGATAGCCGACTTACTTTCCGTAGCCGCCCTACCGCCAAGAAGTAAGGTAGAACCCCTTGCCCCTAACTCTACGTATAGAACCGTATGTTAGAAAGTAGATGATCCTTAACGGATTTCGAAAGATAGAACTTATCGTTTGTTTAGAAGTATTTGTATTTTGATCTTTGAGATGATTATGAGCATGCATATATGAGTTGCTTGTGTTACTTGTGGTGTGATAAAGCATAAGTGATTTCACTCCAAGGGCGTCTGTACATGTGGCGTTGTGCTTTGAATAAAGTATAAGTGATACACTCCAAAGGTGTCTGTACATGTGGCGTTATGCTATAAGTAGTGATTGAGCGTGATAAGTAACATAGAATTGGATGATCTTGTTAGTTTGTTTCATACTTATCGCGGAGTCTTTGCATGTAAACGAGACGCGAGAACCGAGAGAGTAGAAACATGGCACCTAGGGTGTGGTTAATGAAAAGAAATGTTTTTCAAGGAAGAAAATATTTTGAAACTACATAATGACCGATTTTGGGTGGCATTATGTGAGTTGTGTGCGTGTGTAAAAGTAAGATTTGTGAAAAACCCAATGAGAATCCGGAGCGGCGAAATCATTGTGGGAATACTCGGGAACCCGGAGCGGCGGAACCGAGGGTTTTAAATTGTGGCTTGGTTATCCACGGTACGGAGCCAATGCAATGTGTGCCAATGGGAACCCAGCGCGGCGGAACCATTGTGAGGATACTCGGGAGGCCGGCGCGGCAGAACCGAGGTTGGGTGAGTTAAACGAACGATTTTTGAAATGTTTTGGAAACTACAATGTGGCCGAACGTGGTAGCCCATTGTGTGGTGTGTGTTTTTGTGTGTGTTCCAATGGGATCCGGGAAAAACGGAACCATTGTGAGGATGTGTGCGTTCCCATTTGAATCCGGAGCAGCGGAACCATGGTGAGGTATGGCTTGGTTATCCGCGGTACGGAGCCAATGCAATTGTGTGCCAATGGGAACCCAGCATGGCGGAACCATTGTGAGGATACTCGAGAACCCGGCGCGGCGGAACCGAGGTTGGGTATGTGGCTTGGTTATTCGCGGTACGGAGCCAATGCAATTGTGTGCCAATGGGAACCCGGCGCGGCGGAACCATTGTGAGGATACTCGGGAACCTGGCGCGGCGGAACCGAGGTTGGGTGTGTAGCTTGGTTATCCGCGGAACGGAGCCAATGCAATTTGTGTGAGTTAAACAAATGATTTTAAAAGATGGATTTGTATGTGAGAATGTTGACACGGTCTACGATGAGTTGCGTAGGTGAAACAAAGAGAATCATGGACACCTACGATAGTTTGAATAATGATTGCGTATGTGTTTTTGATATTGTCTTTTGTAACTATGTATATACGTATCATGTGGAAATTGATGTTTTATTATAACCTATTATCGTAAGTTAAGGTTGGGGTAAGGTTTATCCTATTGAGCGTTGTAGCTCACAGTGTTACCTTTTGGTGACCCTGACATATTATATGGGTGGCGACGTCGGTATAATGTGTCAGACCTCATAGATGAACAGGGAAGATGTACACCTTGGGGGCTTTTGGAGCTGAAGAGCTGGCTCAGATGGAGGAGCAGGTGGAGCTATAGTTAGTAACCCTAGAACCCCCTTCATCTGTGTAATTATTGAACTCTTGTGGGAGTTTTGTTGTAATAATGAGCTAGACTCCATTTGATTTTATCAATAAAAATGTTTATTTAACATACCCAAAATTCGGGGCGTTACAGATCAAGCTTTTTGAACAAGTCATAGTACATGACCTCCGCCGAGCTTCCCTGATCGATTAAAATGCACTTGACGTCATGGACTCCAGTTTGGACAGTTATGACGAGGGCATCGGAGTGTGGGGTTTGCACACACTCAAGATCGCGCTCGATAAAAGTTATTGTCCATTTGGGTAATTCTTCTGGACGTGGACGTTTGGATCCAGGTCTTACCGCGAGTACTTGCTTGGAAGTGGATGCGCGATTGAGGTCGGCCCGAAGGTTAGTTTCAGATTCCTTTGTCACGGGGCCGTGAATAACATGTATTGTCAACCGCGTCTCATTTGGGTTGGGATTTTCAGCAGGTTGACAGGTGGGTGTTTTGGTTCGATCGATGTACTGATCGAGATGGCCTTGGGTTGCCAGACGCTCCAATAGTGCTTTGTATGGTGCGCATGCCGTTGTGTAGTGACCGAGTTCGTTATGATACGAGCACTTTTTCCTTAGGTTTTGATCTTCTTGGCCAGTGTCAATGCCGAGCTTCCCTATTGGCCATTTGAACCATGGTTGCCTCATTATCTCTTTTAGGAAAGACTAGATGGGCTCCTTGAAGTATGTGGTTTCAGCCACGTAGTCGTGCACCTTTGGTGGACATTTCTTCCCTTCCTTGATGTTGTTGACGTGTTTCTTTTGCTGGGATTGATGGGTTATGATTGGTGCAGGTAGCTGTGTCGTGGGCACTGGGGGTAGGGTAATCGGGTTCGCTATCCCCTGAGCCGCTCGATCTATGTAAAATTTTTCAAAAGCATAGAATCATTCTACGATGCGCATCAATTCGCCCATGACGTGGGGTGGACGGATGGCAAGTTCGTCTAGGATCTTGCTGCCAGTTTCCAAGCCGTTTTTGAAGGTTTGCAGAGCCCAGTACTCGTCGATTCCAGGGATCTCATTGAAAAGTTGCTAGTAGCGCTCGGCATACTGTCTGAGTGTTTTTGCGGGGAGCTTCCTCATCTGGGATAGTGACTCAGGCTCTTTGGCAGTCCTATTGCTTGTGATGAAACATGTAACGCCCCGAATTTTGGGTAAGTTGAAAGACATTTTATTGATAAAATCAAATGGAGTCTGGCTCTTTATTACATCATAATTCTCATAAGAGTATTTTAAAACAAACAAGGAGGGAACTAGGGTTCCTAACTACTGCTCCGCTTCCTCCTCCTCCTCCTCCTCCATCCGGGCTAGCCTTTCGGCTCCAAAGGCCTCCAAGGTGTAAAGTTCACCCTGTTCATCTACAAGGTTTGACACATTATACCGGCGTCACCACAAATATAATATGTCAGGGTCACCAAAAGGGAACACTGTGAGCTACAAAAGCTCAGCAGAACAAACCCATACCCTCTAACCCATAACTTACAAACAACAGGTTATAATAAAACATTGATTTGCACATGATACGTGTATACACAGCTTACAAAAGACAATATCAATAACACATCCGCAATCGCTATATAACTATCGTTGGTGTCCAAGATTCTCCGAGTTTCTCCTACGCAACTCATCGTAGACCGTGTCTCCATTTTCTCATACCATTCAACATTTCTCAAAATCATTTGTTTAACACACCCAATCTCGGTTCCGCCGTTCCGGGTTCCGAGTATCCTCACAATGGTTCTGCCTCACCGGGTTCCCAATGGCACACAAAACGTGCATTGGCTCCTCTCCGCGATAACCAAGCCATATTACCAATGAGGCTATCACGTTCGGCCGCATTGGCGATCTTCACAATGGGCTACCAAGTCCGGCCACATTGTGGTTTTTACAATCCACGCAATGGGCTACCAAGTCCGGCCACATTACAAGTTTTCATACACACAACGGGCTACCAAGTCCGGCCACGTTGCGGTTTTCACAATCCACACGATGGGCTAACACGTCCGGCCACATCCCGGGTTTCCACATACACAATGGGCTACCAAGTCCGGCCACATTGCGGTTTCAAAACACATCTCATCATTATCCACACCCTAGGTGTCATGTTTCTACTTTCACGGTTCTTGTGTCTCGTTTACATGCAAAGACTCCGCGGTAGGACAAAAGTAAGCATGAAACATTCTAACAAGATCATCCAACTCAATACCACTTATAGCATAACGCCACATGTACGGACGCCCTTGGAGTGTATCACTTATGCTTATTCAAAGCACAACTCCACATGTACGGACGCCTTTGGAGTGAAATCACTTATGCTTTATCACACCACAAGTAATACAAGCAATTCATATATGCATGCTCATAATCATCTCAAAGATCAAAATACAAATACTTC
This sequence comes from Rhododendron ovatum, assembly GCA_019656835.1. Taxonomy (NCBI): domain Eukaryota; kingdom Viridiplantae; phylum Streptophyta; class Magnoliopsida; order Ericales; family Ericaceae; genus Rhododendron; species Rhododendron ovatum. The sequence continues at coordinate 40,490,737 of CM033802.1, read as the reverse complement.
TAAACAAACGATAAGTTCTATCTTTCGAAATCCGTTAAAGATAATCTACTTTCTATCATACGGTTCTATTCGTAGAGTTAGGGGCAAGGGATTCTACCTTACTTCTTGGCGGTAGGGCGGCTACGGAAAGTACGTCAGTGATCGAGCGGAGTAACTTCTTACGGTATGCCTTCGGGAGCTTCGAAAGAGAATGGTTTCTCTCGAAACTTCATCTTGACTAACGCTACTCTACTTTATGGATCGAAGGGTGGTCGGGTGGCAGTTTAGTGGCCGTCTTGGATGAGTTTCTTGAAGAACTCATGAACATGAAGAACAAAGAAAGAACAAAGGAATTCTAGAGAGAAGTTGGAGCAAAGTGAGAAGGTGTGAGTTCAATGCTTGGAATGGGGTCCTATTTATAGGAAAAAGCTTGGCTATTACCCAATGGGTAAAATTTTCCCTAACAATTATTGTCCAATGGGTAAAAGGCCATGAATGACTAGATTTGTACTATGGATGTGATTTGGAACGATTTGTTGGAAGATTTGGAGACAATGGTACAAGATTTGGGTATTAAACAATCCTAGAAGTACAATGGAGAGTTATGTTTGGTTAGGAAGAAGATTTACCCATGGATTTGAAAAGATGAAGAAAGATCATGGAGATCAATCAAGGTACAACCAAATCTCTCTCTCTCTCTCTCTCGGCCCATCTCTCTCTCTCTCTCTTGTACACATATATATATATATATATATATAACAAGAAAGAATAAGAAAGTACCAAGATACAAGATTTTCCAAATCCAAAATCCAATAAGGCACATGTTTGATTAACAAATAAACTAGTGTACTAATGTACTCTTAGGAAGATCAACTCCCCAATAAATTAATCCAATTGGGTACAAAATCCCAATATAAAATAATATTAAGGTACCTAGGAAATCTTAGGCTTTTAAATCCAAGGTACATACACATAATAAAATATTGGTACATCATCCCATGGGCAATTAGGAAAAAGACTAGTTTAATAAACCCTAGTACTTAGTTGAAAGATTAACTCTATTATCCAATGGATAATAAATCCCTTAACTTTTATTATCCAATGGACAATAGTTACTAGGCAACTTTTATATTAAAATAACCAAAGTCCTTTAAAGCATGTGACAAAAGCCCTATATTAAATATAGGTGTGGTACCAAGTACCCCAATTAAATAAAAAAGCTAGGATTCTCCCAATTAAAATAATAATAAAGTACTGGTATTAATTTAATCAACAAAGTACTAGGAAATCTAGGGTTTAGATATATCCTAATATTTTAATGTAAAAAAGTACATGGGAATCCAAATCTTGATTATTAAAATAGAACCTTGTACTTGGTAGGAAGATTGGAGCTATTACCCAATGGGTAATAAATTCCCTAGCGGTTAAGAACCAAAGGATAATAGAAGTACAAGTACTTTTTATCTTAAAATAAGATTTTGAAAGACTACATGTACTTTTAGCCAAATTTTATAATGAAAAGATTATTGTCCAATGGACAAAGATTACCCTAACAATATGGACCAAAAGGTAAAGGCAAAAGGTTCAAAAGGTTCATCTAGTAACTAGGTGAGTTTGGTTGTTTGGTTCCTCTAAGTAGTCGGTTAGAAACTAACTAAATTGGTCAAGTAGAGTTTCTAGTCGAAAGTTTAACCAATGACCAAAATCTAACTACGATGAAAATTAACAAGAAATCATATAGCCACTCAAGAGAAAATAAGTAATTCAAAAAAATTCAAATATTTAACGAAATTTTTATGGACCAAAATTCGGGGGCGTTACAATCTAACCCCCTGAAAACAATTTTGTCCCCGAAATTGGCGCGCGCTAGGTTTCGAATAGGTGAGGGGTAAGGTTAAGAAAGGAATGAAACACCTAGGACGGTTTGGCACTACACAGCTACTGCTTAGAGGCTTTGGCAAGTACTAGAAGTACAGCATTTCAGGCATCCTTCATAATCCTCTGCATGTTTGTTTGATCGAATCACCTTCTTTTACAAGTCGGAGGTTGAGTTGGTTCAGCCGTCGAACGACTTGCCATGTAGTACGCCCTTGACGAAGTTTCCATCCAACACCAAATGCAAAACTTCTACCAAATCATTATGCGGACTAGTATCCCACAAGCGTTTCCTAGTACATCCTTGTTGAACCCTCATGCTTCTCGATATTAAACCTATTTCCAAAAATAGGAAACAATGGGTCCATAATCGTAAGGCATGAGTATTCCATCCGCATTCCGGGAATAATCGAATTTCAGCAGGCAATCCTTGCAGTACTCTATGAACTCGGATATTACGAATGAAGGCAGTGAAAGAACCTATGTAGTCATGGAAAGATAAACCTTCCTATCCTCTTATAGTCGAAGCGTGCCTTCTTTCTTCTTCTCGAACAATGCCGGTGCTTCCCATGGTGACGTACTCGGCCTAGTAAATCCTTTGTACCTCAGCTCCTTCGATTGGGTCTTGAGCTCCTTGAGTTCAGCAGGGCCATTTGGTATGGCGCCACAGAGATTGGTGCCATCCCCGGTTGAAGTCCTATAGAGAAGTCTATTTCTCCTTAAGGCGATAAGCCAGGAAGTTCTTCAGGGAAAACATCGGCATACTCGCACACGATGTGTGGAAATCCCACTTCCATTCTATTGGCTTCTCCTTACTGGAAACTAGCGGCCATCCAAGCAGTGGATTCTGCCACCTTGGTCTTTTCATTGCCGAACCCGCTGTCCGTCTATCCCCCTTAAAAGGAATAGAGTCCCTTCTAGGGTATAAGCTGTCACCATCCTTTGATGACAGTCTATGAATGCTCGATGCGCTGATCACCAATCCAATCCTAGGATTACGTCAAAATCCGCCATGTCGATCACTCTAAGATCGCAGGTTGGCCACTTCTAGTTCGCACCCTCTACACTTTAGACTAACAGCTATACTCTCCCCTAACGGTGATGTTTCTTTCATACCCGTATTTAGGGGTTCTGTTTCTATTGCTAGTGTAGTTACGCAGGCAGGAGATATAAAGGAATGCGATGCACCAGAGTCTAACAAGGCTTGTACGCAAGTACTATACAATAATAGCGTACCTTGGATCACAGAGGGATCCTGCTCCTGTGCCTCAGTTCGTAGCACAAAGATACGCCCTCCAGTGCTTTGCTGGTATCCCATGGGCTGCTTTCCCTTGTTTTGCCCATTCTGCTGCTGTGATGAGCCTCCAGGGTTTTGCATCATAAAACCTGTTTGTCCAAAGCTCCCATTGCCCTCCTTCTGAGGTTGCGGGCATTGGCGGCTGTAGTGGCCCATAGTCTGACAGTTGTAGCACCGAACTGTCGTTAAGTCTGACCATTTCTTTGTGGTTCGCCACGCCCTGGTGTAGCAGTCTTCCAGGGTTGGTTGTTTTGAGTCGGATTAAAGGATTTGGCAGGGTAGGGTCCATGGTTGCTATTGGATGGTTGGGTTCGGATTGGTTCACTGGCGTTACCCGTTGCCTTCCTCCATCGAGTCTTGAAGTCAGCCTCCTCGCTTTGCAGGCGGAGAGCACACTGGACCACACCATTATAGGTGGTAAAGGCTTGTGCCACTACGGCCCTTTGAGCGGTAGTCAGCCCCCACTCGAATCTTCTTGCCTTCCTGTCTTCGGTAGCTACAGCAGTTGGGGCGTAACGGGATAGCTCTTCAAATTTGGCCGCGTTCTGGGTCACGATCATCGTCCCTTATTTCAGGTTCATAAATTCCTGCTCCTTGGTTAGGTGAAGGGGTGTAGGGAAGTATTTATGGAGGAATAGGGTTTCAAACCCGGCAAATGTCATGGTGGCTATGGCATGGGTGGCCTCCATTAACTCCCACCAGTAACGAGCTTCTCCCTTCAGTTGGTAAGTGGCTAAGGCCACACGGTCTCCGTTTCGGGTAATCTCCAAGGTGTCCAGAATCACCTTGGTTTCTTTCAGCCAGGCTTCCGCCACGATGGGGTTGGTATCTCCATTGAAGGTTGGGGGTCGACGTTTGCAGAACTCGTTCATTGCTCGGGTTTGGGTCATAGGCTCGTTGTCGTGGTTCTGGTTTTGGTGGTTAGCGTTCACAGCAGCTATGAACGCTTGCATGGTCTGGGCTAGGTCGGGGTTTGCATTAGAGGGTTCTCCGTTATCGTACCCTAATCTGCTGCGCGTATTAACAATCTACGAGGGAAAATCGAAAGGGGGTTTTTGTTTACTAAAACAAATTTTCTTTTTTTTGCAAATGGTCTATCTTTCAAAAGTAGTTTAACAAATAGTATGCAACGGTACTCTTTTTAAAAATAAAGCAGGTTTTTCATAGATAAGAACTTCATACAACATAAGCATAGAATTTACAAACATAAACATAGAGTTCTACTACAAAACAGAACACGATTTCCTACTACAAGCTGAGACGGTCCTACAT
>CM033802.1:40468825-40478825 GCA_019656835.1 Rhododendron ovatum | reverse complement strand
ACAATCATAAAAACGTGGCCACTAAGTACATGAGATCATGGGGCCAACCCATGATCTTGCAGTTGACACCCCCAACTGCCCTAGGGCTGTGCTGGCACTGCCAGAATCTGCCAGCACATTGAACTGTGAAACTGCCTGGAGATAACTGCCGATAACTGCCCGTTTCTGCCTTGGACACCTGTCCCATGCTGCCAGCAATGCATGCAGCCCATTTCTGCCTTGGACACCTGTCCCATGCTCCCAGCAACATGTGCAGAAGTGCTGTTAACCGTCAATAACCGTTTTGCCCGAGCCAACTCAAGTCTGCCTCCGTTTTGCCCGAGCCAACTCAAGGCTGCCTGGCCAATTTCGTGATTCAACCCCAGCTCCCAATACTTAGCCGTTTTCCTCGATTGCCTTGTCCCACAAGCCTGCTTCTCGTTTGGCATCCTTGCCTCGATATCATCGGGCCATCATGTGCATCACGACTGCTACTTGCCTTCGGGACCAGTGTTGACACCAACCAACACCGTCGGGTCACCTTGTAAAGACATGCCTCCCTCATGCCTTTGTTTTCGCCGGTTGGCTAGGGTGCAAGGTGCCACCGCTAGCCAAGCTTAGCAAGCCTTGGAAATCAAGGTGCTAACAGTAGGCCACTATCCTACCACCGAAAGTTGATAGGGCAGAAATTTGAATGATGCGTCGCCGGCACGAAGGCCGTGCGATCCGTCGAGTTATCATGAATCATCAAAGCAACGGGCAAAGCCCGCGTTGACCTTTTATCTAATAAATGCATCCCTTCCAAAAGTTGGGGTTTGTTGCACGTATTAGCTCTAGAATTACTACGGTTATCCGAGTAGAAGATACCATCAAACAAACTATAACTGATTTAATGAGCCATTCGCAGTTTCACAGTCTGAATTAGTTCATACTTACACATGCATGGCTTAATCTTTGAGACAAGCATATGACTATTGGCAGGATCAACCAGGTAGCATTCCTTTTGCGACGCTGGCACCTCCCATGCCCAATGAACAAATCAAAGAGGCAAGGGCGGGCACAGCAATCATCCGCAACAAGCGACGAACGCTTTTTGGGTAAATAACAATCGCAAGATGTATACCCACATAAGTTTCAGCATCCGAGAATACGAGTCGCAACTATTGGCCATGATGACCGCACATTGAATGCGCAATTTGCATGAAACACGAGCAGCACTTTGAGGCTCACCTCCACCAAAGGTGGTGCAAAGAGAGAGTAGGGACTTTTACGATCGAATTCCATCGCATTGGGTATGTGACACAGGAACCCATGATTTCACAAGGAGCATTTGCTTCTCATGCATATTATTGAAGAGCACTGTACGAGATGGACTTCACCGCACAAGCAAAGAAATATCCAATCCCGACAAAATCAACTACAACCCACACGCCATTACGTACACTATGCACCCACTACTCCGACCAATTGCACCTCAAAGGACAAACTTGCCCTACGAAAAGCAAAGAGCCAAGAGTAGCAAGCCAAGCACCGTTTAGCATGAATTCACAAGGGACACAACATTAGGCAAGCATTTAGCTTGCCCCTCCGCAAGGGTGGGACTGCCCCCAAGGGATTCACACCAATTCATCATCGAGGAACTTTACCAAAGGGACGGTGCCATAGCCAATGGAGAACCATCAACCGGCGCTCGCCGCCTAAGCAACAAGCTTCTCCCTCAATAAGGAGGCAACCCCTGGGCTACGCAACATGGCATTCAGAATCAAAGACCATTAGCCAGTTATGCTTTTCTGTGCGGGGACACCAATGCGTCATCGGGACTGTGCCATAGCCAACGGATATCCATCAGCCGGCGCTCACCGCCAAGGCGACGAGCTTACCTCTCAGCAAGGAGGCATCCCCCGAAAGGAACACCAATGCATCATGGAGGAAGATTACCGAAGGGACATTACCGTAGCCAATGAAAGAGATCAATCGGCCGGCGCTCGCCCATCTCATTGAAATAGACGACGAGCTTACCTGTAATACTCTTTATTTTTTTTAGGTGCTTTAAAGTTATATTTAATAACTTAAAGGACTAAAGTGCAATTTTTTTTAAAACTGTGCATGTGTGCCGTGTGTGAGCTGAGGTGGTGTGTGTGTGTGTGTTTTCTTTTAAAACAAAAGGAAAAAAAAAAGAAAAGAAAACCCATCAGAAGGGTTGTTCCAACGTGAGAGAGAGAGAGAGATCAGCCGTAAGAAGGAAGAAGGAAGAAGGAAGAAAGGGAAATAAGGGTTATTGTTAGGTAATTTTCATCTTCTTAAATGCTGGAATTTCCTATTTCTCGTGCTAGGTTTTTGTTCTGCATCTAGTTAGAGCTGAATTGAATCCATGGAAGTGGGTTTTTGGGGCTGTAGTTGAGTTTTATTCCAAGAAAATCGTGCATCTAATGGTTGTGCAAAACTGTGTTTGAACCAAGTTAATAATCTGTCCTGTTTTGACGAATTTTTCTCATCGATTTTATGATCATGTTATTTTCTAATAATTTTACTGGAGATGCCTCTGTGAGTTTAGTTTATGCTGTAAAAATTTCAGAATTTTCTGATAAACGTGGAAAAAGATAAAAATCATGAACTAGGCTGCTGTCAGATTCGCGTCTGTGCTGACAGCCCAGACACATGTTGGAAAAACGGGCATAACTTCTAGCTCGGGTATCGGTTTTACGCACCGTTTCTTGATTCCGAAACTAGACTCGTATATCTTTCTGAATATGTATGGGTTGTGTCGTGAATCTTTCTAGATTATAGCAGTTTTTGAATTAAAGTTCAGGTTTGGTGATTCTGAAATTCTGGGCAGGTTTTGTAGCTGTGTTCTTCATCAATTTTGTCATAGTTAAATATACTTTCTGACTATGGATGCTGATGAGTCTCAAACATTGATCAGTTAGTGATATTTTGGTTTTGGAATTATTGGAAAAGATTGAGTATGTAATTTTTAATGAGCATTCGATCGCAGACTGTTCTGCTGGGACTGTAGTTTCTGTTTTAGATGTGTAATTTCAATTGAGCATATTTTAGTCATTCGGAGTTCAATTTGGACAAATTTTATATCTGGATTGATGTACTAAAAGTCTTCTTGCTAGTGGTGGTGGTCTTGTAGTACTCTTTTGAACCTATAGAAAAATATGGCCAAAATACAATAGATTGTCTGGCTGAATTTTGGTATTTTCAACATAGAATTGCTGAAAGTGCAGGAACCATGTGCTACATGCTGAAACTGTTTTTGGAACATGTTGGAACTGTTTTGGAAGTTGAAATATATGAAGTATAGGTGCTGTAAACGTTGTATTGTATAGTTGAATTGATGCAAAATATTGTTAATGCATTTGTTAAGGCCTTTCAAGTATTTCTATACTAAAATATTTGGCTTGTGGATAGGTGACGAGTCGGTGAATCAAGAAGCACGGAAACCATAGTAGTACTTTCTTTTGGAGTACGAGGTGAGTGTTTGATTCATAGATGTTGTTCTATATTGAATTGAGCTTGGTTGTTGGCTTAGTGCCCGGTGATTGGCTTTATGCCAAAAGGCTTTAATGCCTTAAATTATTGGCTGTGTGCCCGGTGATTGGCTTTATGCCATATGGCTTTATGCCTCAAACTATTGGCTGTGTGCCCGGTGATTGGCTTAATGCCAAAAGGCTTATGCTTTAAATTATTGGCTGCTTGTCTGGTGTTACTTTTTATTTCTCGATAAACTGTTACAAGTTGAGAATATCTTTTAGTTGTACCTTTGATTATAGAATTGCATCCATGTCTCATAAACACTCCTGGATTCCATTTTGGAATCCAGTTTTGCAGGCGTTGTAGATATCCACTGCCGATCGTCGTGGGGTTGTACGCTCGCTTAGGGTAGCATGTCGGGAAGGCTGGACTAGTTTTGGCGAAATTTTGTAGATAGGGATGTAGTTGCAGCCTATGTTTATATTTGGTTCATTGTATAGTTTAACGCTTCTTAAGACTTCCGCTGTGTTTGTAAGAACGTTTAAGTTTTGCGTTATCAATAAAATGATTGTTGGTTAATTTAATTGCTAGAACTTGAGTTATAGAAATGGGTTGGTGGTTGATGTTGCACCCTCACGTCGGTTTGGGCTCATTTGAGTGTTGGCCTGGGGTGGGGTGTGACATTACCTCTCAACAAGAAGGCATCCCCCAAAGCGAACACCAATGCGTCATCGAGGAAGAATTTTCGAGCAGCAACGAGCTTTCCTCTCCGCAAGGGTGGGGCTTCCCCGAAGGGTTACAACACCAATGCTTCATCAAGGAAGCTTTCTGACGGGACAATGCCAGAGCCAAAGTGGGACCACCGGCCAGCTCATGACGCCTAAACAACATGCTTTCCCCTCAGCAAGAAGACATTCCCTAAATGAACACCAATGGATCGTCGAGGAAGAACTTTAAAAATATAACTTTGCCTACCCCTCAGCATGTAGGCATTCACCGAAGGAAACGCCAATGCATCATCAAGGAAGATTTTTGCAAATTCATCTTTTGATTTTTTGATGAACAAAGAAATTTGAAAACATTTGGCTTCACATAAAAGCATTACCTCTCCGCAACGGTGTCCCTGCCCCTAAGGGTTTCAACACCAATGCATCATTAAGTTAGTTTTTTCGAAGGGACAGGGCCGAAGCCAATGGATGAGATCCATTGGGATTTTGCCATAGCCAATGGATATCCATCAACCGGCGCTCACCGCCAAGGCGACGAGCATACCTCTCAGCAAGAAGGCATCCCCCGTAGGGGACAACAATGCATCATGGAGGAAAATTACCCACGGGACAGTGCCATAGCCAATGGAGAACCATCAACCGGCGCTCGCCGCCTAAGCAACCAGCTTCTCCCTCAACAAGGAGGCAACCCCTGGGCTACGCAACGTGGCATTAGGAATCAAAGACCATTAGCCAGTTACGCTTTTCCGTGCGGGGACACCAATGCGTCATCGGGACTGTGCCATAGCCAACGGATATCCATCAGCCGGCCCTCACCGCCAAGGCGACGAGCTTACCTCTCAGCAAGGAGGCGTCCCCCGAAAGGGACACCAATGCATCATGGAGGAAAATTACCCAAGGGACAGTGCCATAGCCAATGGGGAACCATCAACCGGCGCTCGCCGCCTAAGCGACAAGCTTCTCCCTCAACAAGGAGGCAACCCCTGGGCTACGCAACATGGCATTAGGAATCAAAGACCATTAGCCAGTTACGCTTTTCCGTGCGGGGACACCAATGCGTCATCGGGACTGTGCCATAGCCAACGGATATCCATCAGCAGGCACTCACCGCCAAGGCGACGAGCTTACCTCTCAGCAAGGAGGCATCCCCCGAAAGGAACACCAATGCATCATGGAGGAAGATTACCGAAGGGACATTACCGTAGCCAATGAAAGAGATCAATCGGCCGGCGCTCGCCACCCATCTCATTGAAATAGACGACGAGCTTACCTCTCAACAAGAAGGCATCCCCTAAAGGGAACACCAATGCGTCATCCAGGAAGAATTTTCGAGCAGCAACGAGCTTACCTCTCCGCAAGGGTGGGGCTTCCCCAAAGGGTCACAAAACCAATGCTTCATCAAGGAAGCTTTCCGACGGGACAATGCCATAGCCAATGTAGGACCACCGGCCAGCGCATGACGCCTAAACGACATGCTTTCCCCTCAGCAAGAAGGCATTCCCTAAATGAACACCAATGCATCGTCGAGGATGAATTTTTAATATTTAACTTTGCTTACCCCTCAGCATGTAGGCATTCACCGAAGGAAACGCCAACGCGTCATCAAGGAAGATTTTTGCAAATTCATTTTTTGATTTTTTGATGAACAAAGAAATTTGAAAACATTTGGCTTCACATAAAAGCATTACCTCTCCGCAATGGTGTCCCTGCCCCGAAGGGTTTCAACACCAATGCATCATTAAGATAGATTTTTTGAAAGGACAGGGCCGTAGCCAATAGATGAGATCCATCGGGATTTTGCCATAGCAAAGAGATATCCATCAGCCGGCGCTCACCGCCAAGGCGACAAGCATACCTCTCAGCAAGGAGGCAACCCCCGTAGGGGACAACAATGCATCATGGAGGAAAATTACCCACGGGACAGTGCCATAGCCAATGGAGAACCATCAACCGGCGCTCGCCGCCTAAGCGACCAGCTTCTCCATCAACAAGGAGGCAACCCCTGGGCTACGCAACGTGGCATTAGGAATGAAAGACCATTAGCCAGTTACGCTCTTCCGTGCGGGGACACCAATGCGTCATCGGGACTGTGCCATAGCCAACAGATATCCATCAGCCGGCGCTCTCTGCCAAGGCGACGAGCTTACCTCTCAGCAAGGAGGCGTCCCCCGAAAGGGACACCAATGCATCATGGAGGAAAATTACCCAAGGGACAGTGCCATAGCCAATGGGGAACCATCAACCAGCGCTCGCCGCCTAAGCGACAAGCTTCTCCCTCAACAAGGAGGCAACCCCTGGGCTACGCAATGTGGCATTAAGAATCAAAGACCATTAGCCAGTTACGCTTTTTCGTGCGGGGACACCAATGCGTCGTCGGGACTGTGCCATAGCCAACGGATATCCATCAGCCGGCGCTCACCGCCAAGGCGACGAGCTTACCTCTCAGCAAGGAGGCATCCCCCGAAAGGGACCCCAATGCATCATGGAGGAAAATTACCCAAGGGACAGTGCCATAGCCAATGGAGAACCATCAACCGGCGCTCGCCGCCTAAGCGACAAGCTTCTCCCTCGACAAGGAGGCAACCCCTGGGCTACGCAACGTGGCATTAGGAATCAAATACCATTAGCCAGTTACGCTCTTCCGTGCGGGGACACCAATGCATCATCGGGACTGTGCCATAGCCAACTAGATATCCGTTAGCCGGCGCTCACCACCAAGGAAGCGAGCTTACCTCTCAGCAAGGAGGCATCCCCCGAAAGGAACACCAATGCATCATGGAGGAAGATTACGGAAGGGACAGTACCATAGCCGATGGCGAACCATCAACCGGCGCTCGCCGCCTAGGCGACATGCGTCTCCCTCAACAAGGAGGCAACCCCTGGGCTACGCAACATGGCATTTGGAATCAAAGACCTTTAGCCAGTTATGCTTTTCCGTGCGGGGACACCAATGCATCATCGGGAGTGTGCCATAGCCAACGGATGTCCATCAGCCGGCGCTCACCGCCAAGGCGACAAGCTTACCTCTCAGCAAGGAGGCATCCCCCATTGGGAACACCAATGCATCATGGAGGATGTGAGTCTGCAAGCATTCCCAATGGGACTCGAAAGCACGAGCATGTGACACCAAACGGCCATGGAGTTCTAGTTTCTGCCCGATAGAGTCATTGTTTGCTCTGCCATTCCTTCGCTAGGCCTTGCCTTCACACGGGCATTTTTTTCTAGCGTTACAAACAGGTCATCTCTTTACGGGTTTCTGAGGCCAAACCACCTACAATTGCCCGACATCGTTTTTCTTCGCCCGATAGAGTCATGCTTTGCCCCGCTGGACGGGTAAAAATAACATTTTGCCTCAGGGGTATTTTGGTCTTTTTTTTGAGCATTACCCACGGGTAGTGTTTCCAGGGCTATCCAAGGCCAAACGGCCAAGAATTGCCCGATAGAGTCCTCCTCTGCTCGATAGAGTTGTGCATTGCCTTGCGGGACAGCTTAAAATAGCATTTCGATTCAGGGGCATTTCGGTCTTTTTTTCGGGCATTACCGACGGGTAGTGTTTTCTCGAGCAACCGAGGCCAAATGGCCAAGAATTGCCCGGGTGGTCTCGATAGCAACGTGCCTTGGCACCCGGCGTCGGGTGGCCACGGCTTCCCCAAGGGAGGGACACCACCCCCCCATATAGTAGTAAAAGTAGCCTTTGCCCTTGTGGCAGGAAGGAACATCAATGTGTCCAAACTGAAGCAAGGGGGGTTTTTTTGAGCATCACAACTTTTTTTCAAGAACTTTGAATTGGGACATCTTCACAAAAATATGGAGCAACTCCTCCAAAAAATTCAGAATTTTTTGCCAAAAGGATAATTTTATATTAATTAAACAAAAAATAAATAGATAAAAATGATAAAAAATACAAAAAAAATACAAAAAAAGTAAGAAAAAATCACGAAAAATTATAAACAAGCTACACAATAATTATGTAAATATATTGGGTTGAAAAATGAGGCATCTATAATAGAAAATGTTTAAATTAAGACTTAAAAACGTCTAAAAACAAAAATTAAAAAAGATTAAAAACAAACATTGCGAAATTCGCCAAAGGTGGTGACTAAACATGAGATTTTGGGGAGTTTTGACAGATCATATTGATACTTGCATTGATTTGCCCGGCGACAAGCTACTTTTTCGCCGGTACCCAGCAAATTTATAGCCGTTACCCAGCAACTTGGTTGCCGATACCCAGCGTCACCCAACAACTTGGTTGCCGTCACCCAGCGAGTTTTTAGCCGATACCCAGCATTACCCAACAACTTTGTTGCCGTTACCCAGCAACTTTTTAGCCGATGCCCAGCGTTACCCGACATCTTGGTTGTTGTTGCCGATACCCAGCGTTACCCGATAGCTTGGTTGCCATCACCCAGCAACTTTTTAGCCGATAGCCAGCGTTACCCGACAGCTTGGTTGCCGTTACCCGGCAACATTTTAGACGATACCCTGCAACTTTTTAGCCGATAGCCAGCATTACCCGATAGCTTGGTTGCCGTTACCCAACAACATTTTAGCCGATACCTAGCATTACCCGACAGCTTGGTTGCCGTTACCCGGCAACATTTTAGCCGATACCCAGCCACTTTTTAGCCGATACCCAGCGTTACCCGATAGCTTGGTTGCCGTTACCCAGCAACATTTTAGCCGATACCCAGCAACTTTTTAGCCGTTACTCGGTGAGCCAGCTTGCCATGCCTTGGCTAGAACAGTCCACTGTTGTTGCCTACATTCACGTGCGATTCCCGATGCCTTGTCTAGACCGTCGTCTTGGCATACGCCCAAGTGTTTGCCCAAGTGTTTCCCAAGTGTTTCCAAGTGTCCAAGTTCCAAAGTGCCTAAGTGCCGTGCCGTGCCGCGCGCGCGCGCGTGGGTCTTTGATATAAGAATATTTAGAAAAAAAATTCTAAACATGCTATATATCAAAGACCCAAGCGGGCGGGCGCGTCACGGGGTGGCACTATGGCATTATGGCATTGGAGACACATGGAAACACTTGGACGGCTAGGCGGTGGACGATAACGACCGGTACAGCCTAGCCCAAACGGCAAAGAAAATCAAGTTTCGCCTTGTCGAACCCGGCTATAGTAGCATGCCATTTCAAGGGCCTTTCGGTGTTCTTTCCAAGCATTACTGACGGATCGGGTTCTCTTGAGTAAGCGAGGCAACGAGGCAGAGGAAATCTAGTTGTTGCTCGATAGAGTCGCGTCTCGGCTAAAAGAGCATGCCGTTTCATGAGAATTTCGGTCTTTTCTTCCCAACATTACTGACGGGATGTGATTCTAGGGGTATCTGGGGCCAAACGGCCAGCAACTGCCCGATAGAGTCCTGCTCTGCCCGATAGAGCCATGCTTTGCCTTTCGGGTTGGCTTAAAATAGCGTTTCGATTCAGGGGCATTTCAGTCTTTTTTCTGGGCATTAACGACGGGTAGTGTTTTCTCGAGCAATCGAGGCCAAATGGCCAAGAATTGCCCGGGTGGTCTCGATAGCAACGTGCCTTGGCACCCGGCGTCAGGTGGCCACGGCTTCCCCAAGGGATGGACACCACCCCCCCCCTATAGTAGTAAAATTAGCCTTTGCCCTTGTGGCAGGAAGGAACATCAATGTGTCCGAACTGAAGCAATGGGGTTTTTTTTGAGCATCACAACTTTTTTTCAAGAACTTTGAATTGGGACATCTTCACAAAAATATGGAGCACCTCCACAAAAAAATTCAGAATTTTTTGCCAAAAGGATAATTTTATATTAATTAAACAAAAAATAAATAGATAAAAATGA
>CM033802.1:40438825-40458825 GCA_019656835.1 Rhododendron ovatum | reverse complement strand
TTTTAAAATAATAATCTCTATGGGATTCGACCCAAGTTATTGGGGACTTGACAGTTGACACACATCTCAAACCACCAAGGCCAACAATCTTGTTGTACTTATAATTAGAACGAGTAATATATATTACATAATTGATAATTCTATTCTATAAAAACGAACCTCTTGTACGCTAGCCACACGATTGCGACACAAGTATGATGATCCATACCGTTCATTTTGTTGTTCTTGGTGTTTTAATCACCCTTGCAAATTTTCAGGTCTATCGAGTTTTGGAAGCCCTTTCATCGGGACATAGATTTATTAATGGATTTTTTTTTGTTATGTGCGATTAAGTATATAACGATAACCAATTTACTTCATTTTTTGCACGAATAATATAATCACTCCCACATAAAAGGTAGACGGTTTCGATTTTCAAAAAACAACTCAAACGGCCCTCAAGTGGTGTATTATAGGACTTTAACGCGTTTAGAAGCATCGAATGTGTTCTGATCACGTGGTTTCCGACATCCGATTATCACCTATTCAAGGGAGAATGATAAATTATATAAGATCATAAATTGTAACGGTTTAGATCGAACATTTAAAATAATAAGTCTGCAGCTACCTTTCAAATCTATACATCGAACTTATCTGGTTCTAAACTAATATATTCCACTATTGTCCAATGTACGCTAGGCACATGATTGCGACACAAGTATGACAATCCATACCGTTCATTTCGTTGTTCTTGGTGTTTTAATCACTTTTGCAAAATTTCGGGTCTATCGGGTTTTGGAAGCTCTTTCATCTGGACGTAGATTTATTAATAGAATTTTTTTTGTTATGTGCGATCAAGTATATAACGATAACCAATTTACTTCATTTTTTGTACGACTGATATAATCACTCCCACATAAAAGGTAGACGGTTCCGATTTTCAAAAAACAACTCGGGCGACCCTTAAGTGATGCATTATAGGACTTTACGAGAATTTACGACACGTGGAAATACGAATAGTGTCGTGGTTATATGATTAGGGGGTTGATGTGAAGGAATTATTAGTGTAGGGGTGAAAGTACAATAAGTGAATATAGATATATACGGAGTATGTTGAATTGGAACGCGGGAAATCATTTTCCTTTCCCTTTTCTTTCTTTTTTGTTCTTCTTCTTTCTCATCTCTCTCTGCTCCTCCTCCGAAAACACCCCTCTCCACTTCTCTCCTCGATTTCATCTACTTAGGGCGTGATTCCGAACAAAGCCCAAGACTTAAAGTTGTTATACGGAGTGCGGGCTTCCTATCCATCCAAAAAAAATCATGATCGGACCTCGTGGGGTTGCAGTTGACTTGGTCAAAGGGTCGGGTTTTGCTCAAAACCCTTGAGGTAGGGATTTCTTACCCTTGTTATGCGTTTATGAGGAGATTATGTATCTAGATTGTGCCTTGTTTCGTTGTTTGAGTTTGTTTCTTCCATTTCCGAAAATCTGCAGAACAGGGTCTTCGTTTTTGGGGTTTTACCCCTTCTTAAGCTCAAAATTGAATTTTGGTTCCTTCGTATGAAATAGAGTAGACTTAAAGCCCGTTCTAATGCCGCTGAAATCACTCAAAACCGTTGAGAATTGAATTAATGGTGGATTTTAGAAGTTTGGTCACGAATCTGTCTCGGTTTCTGCTCGTTTTTGGTTTGCGCCCAATTTCAAATGGCTGTAACTTTCTTGTCTGATATCCGATTCATGCAAACTTTATATCGATTTCGAGGTCTTGAAGTCAGCTTTGTATTGCCACTGGAATCGCCTTAAAAATCTCAGTAAACCGAAAGTTATGATCGTTTGAGTGGAGGTGTGTCAATCTGTCACGTTTATGCGTGACAGATTCGTATTGCTTTGATAAATGCCTGTTTAACCATCCTTAGAGTGCAGATTTGACTAGGGTTCCTTCATACCTTTTAAGCTTCGTTCACTCACGCAACTTTTGGGACTGGAATCATTCAAAAGTATTAAGAACTCAATTTATAGTGATTTTTAGAAGATTGCCCTGTAATCTGGAAATCTGGGCAGCGTACAGAGCTTCGTTTTTCATCGTTTGCTATGGTTAAACGATGCTATTGGTTATGGGTCCTTATGGGTTTAAAAGATTGGTAAGTTGGTGAACTTTTGGCTTTAGAATCATTGAAAAATATTGGGTATGAAATTTTTAATGAATTGTCGAACACTGATTGCTCTCTAGGACAGTTTTGGTCCGTTGATTCTCGTTCGTCTGTTTTGATGTGTAAGATGGGATCTGTACTTCTCATACTCCTCGAAGCCATTAAGATGGAATCTGTACTCCTCGTACCAAAGCCGGTAAGATGGGACAAAGCCCTCCTCTTCTGTATGTTTCTTTTTTTCCTTCTTTTTTGTTATTTTTTATTTTATTTTACCGAATTGTTGGTTTGATCTGTTTTAACAATTGGTTTTTTTTTTAGGTGTGATTGCAGTACTCGATGTGTGCATATGAGATAGTGTACTTGGATAGCTTTTGTAGCTGTTTTCGATCCAGCAAGTGCCCTTCCAACATTCCAGAATCCATTCTCTCTCTCGCTCTCGGAAGGTGAACAGTGAGTCATTGACTACCCAATCTCTAGTACTTTATGCGTTAGTAGCTCGTATTTAACTTGGTGGATACCTCTAACCTGGTTTTATGCCAAACCTGAGGTGTAACAAAGCCGGGCTAAGTATTGAGTTTGTTTTTAGTTAGTATAGTTAGTTTTATTTGATTGCATTGCTTAGCCGAGGTGGTGGCATAACCCCTCGCATATTCTGTTTGCTGAGTTGAGGTGGTGGCCTAGCCCCTCCAGTCTGTTAGTTTGTTGTTAGTTTGTTAGCTGTTTATTTGATTGCATTGCACGAGCGTTAATTTTTTGCACTATAAGAAACATGTGGACTGGGAGGCAACCGAAAATTGAAATTGGTGATATATTCACTTGTCGTGGACTCTAATACTGGCGTGCCTTGATGAGAATACATTTGTGAGAGTATGTGTTTTCTAGGGGGATGCACCTTGCACGTAGGACACTGGATAATCATTACTCATTAGGATCGAAATATTGAATACTACGATATACAACTTAAGAACATTTAAGGCACCGATGCACCGGAATGTGTGTTTTTTGGGAAAATTTTAGACGAAAATCGGTTGTCGATAGGTGATGTGTATACGAAAATTGATGGCATAACATGGCACGACACGATGGCACGATTAAGGGCAGACACTGCACGAATAGACAAAAAAGGCACGGCACGATCCGACCCGACAAAAAAAGCACGGCACGACACAACCTGACAAAAAAAGGCACGACACGATACGACACAACAAAAAAGGCACAGCACAACACAACCCGACAAAAAAGGCATGGCACGACACGACCCGACAAAAAAAGGCACGACACGATGCGGCACGATTAATTAATCGGGCACGGCACGACACGACACGATTTCATAAAGGCACGGCCCGACAAAGCAAAATGGCCCACCACGGCACGACACGGGCACGCCATGGCACGATGAAGTAAACGGGCACGGTACTGCACGACACGAAGCACGAGTTGGCACGGAAGAAAATGGCACGGCACGGCAAGACAGGCATGTTTGACACCCCTATCATGGAGGAAAATTACCCAAGGGACAGTGCCAAAGCCAATGGGGAACCATCAACCGGCGCTCGCCGCTTAAGCAACAAGCTTCTCCCTAAACAAGGAGGCAACCCCTGGGCTACGCAACGTGGCATTAGGAATCAAAGACCATTAGCCAGTTACGCTTTTCCGTGCGCGGACACCAATGCGTCATCGGGACTGTGCCATAGCCAACGGATATCCATCAGCAGGCGCTCACCGCCAAGGCGACGAGCTTACCTCTCATCAAGGAGGCATCCCCCGATAGGAACACCAATGCATCATGGAGGAAGATTACCGAAGGGACATTGCCGTAGCCAATGGAAGAGATCAATCGGCCGGCGCTCGCCACCCATCTCATTGAAATAGACGACGAGCTTACCTCTCAACAAGAAGGCATCCCCCAAAGGGAACACCAATGCGTCATCGAGGAAGAATTTTCGAGCAGCAACGAGCTTACCTCTCCGCAAGGGTGGGGCTTCCCCGAAGGGTCACAACACCAATGCTTCATCAAGGAAGCTTTCCGACGGGACAATGCCATAGCCAATGTAGGACCACCGGTCAGCGCATGACGCCAAAACGACATGCTTTCCCCTCAGCAAGAAGGCATTCCCTAAATGAACACCAATGCATCGTCGAGGAAGAATTTTTAAAATATAACTTTGCTTACCCCTCAGCATGTAGGCATTCACCGAAGGAAACGCCAACACGTCATCAAGGAAGATTTTTGCAAATTCATTTTTTGATTTTTTGATGAACAAAGAAATTTGAAAACATTTGGCTTCACATAAAAGCATTACCTCTCCGCAATGGTGTCCCTGCCCCGAAGGGTTTCAACACCAATGCATCATTAAGATAGTTTTTCGGACAGGGCCGTAGCCAATGGATGAGATCCATTGTGATTTTGCCATAGCCAACAGATATCCATCAGCCGACGCTCACCGCCAAGGCGACGAGCATACCTCTCAGCAAGGAGGCATCCCCCGTAGGGGACAACAATGCATCATGGAGGAAAATTACCCACGGGACAGTGCCATAGCCAATGGAGAACCATCAACCGGCGCTCGCCGCCTAAGCGACCAGCTTCTCCCTCAACAAGGAGGCAACCCCTGGGCTACGCAACGTGGCATTAGGAATCAAAGACCATTAGCCAGTTACGCTTTTCCGTGCGGGGACACCAATGCGTCATCGGGACTGTGCCATAGCCAATGGATATCCATCAGCCGGCGCTCTCCGCCAAGGTGACGAGCTTACCTCTCAGCAAGGAGGCGTCCCCCGAAAGGGACACCAATGCATCATGGAGGAAAGGGACAGTGCCATAGCCAATGGGGAGCCATCAACCGGCGCTCGCCGCCTAAGCGACAAGCTTCTCCCTCAACAAGGAGGCAACCCCTGGGCTACGCAACGAGGCATTAGGAATCAAAGACCATTAGCCAGGTACGCTTTTCCGTGCGGGGACACCAATGCGTCATCGGGACTGTGCCATAGCCAACGGATATCCATCAGCCGGCGCTCACCGCCAAGGCGAGGAGCTTACCTCTCAGCAAGGAGGCATCCCCCGAAAGGAACACCAATGCATCATGGAGGAAGATTATCGAAGGGACATTGCCGTAGCCAATGGAAGAGATCAATCGGCCGGCGCTCGCCACCCATCTCATTGAAAGAGACGACGAACTTACCTCTCGACGATGAAGGGATAGATTTCGATGGGGACATCCCAAGGAAATCCGTGCCCTCATCGAAAGGGAAGATGAAAGGCATGCTCAGCCGTTAAAAGAAGAAATAGTCTTAATAAACTTGATAGACGAGAATGATCCCCTAATGGTTCAGGTGGGCTCCACTTTATCCCCAGTGGAACATCATGATTTCAAAGAACTGCTCTCGAAATTCAGTGACATTTTTGCGTGGTCCCATCAAGACATGCCCGGCATCGACCCAGAAATAGTTGAGCATCGAATCCCCTTACTACCAAATGCCAAGCCCGTGAAGCAGAAATTGAGGCGAATGAGGCCGGATTGGGTGCATAGGATCAAGGAAGAGGTCACTAAGCAGATCGACGCCGATTTTCTCATGGTTTCTCAATACCCCACATGGGTTGCCAACATTGTTCCAGTTCCTAAAAAGAATGGACAAATTCGAGTGTGCGTGGACTTTAGGGATTTGAACAAGGCAAGCCCCAAGGACGATTTTCCCCTGCCACATATCGATGTACTGGTGGACAATACGGCGGGCCATGCCCTGCTTTCATTCATGGATGGTTTCTCCGGATATAACCAGATTCTTATGGCACCAGAGGACCGTGAGAAGACGACTTTCATCACTAAATGGGGGACTTATTGTTACTTGGTCATGCCGTTTGGTTTGAAAAATGCTGGTCCTACCTACCAAAGAGCCGCTACGACCATTCTGCACGACATGATGCACAAAGAGGTTGAGGTCTATGTAGACGACATGATTGCTAAGTCAAAAACTCGGGAAGGGCATGTTCCTGTATTGAGGAAGTTTTTTGAGAGGCTCCGAAAGTTCCGCATGCGTCTCAATCCACAGAAATGCACCTTTGGGGTCACGGCAGGCAAGATGCTCGGTTTCATGATTACTTCGCGTGGGATTGAGGTCGATCCATCAAAGATCAAAGCGGTGCTTGAAATGAAGCCACCGGAGACTGAAAAGGGAGTGCGAAGCTTTTTGGGGAAGGTTCAGTTCATCAGCAGATTCATCGCCAAGTTAACCTTAACTTGCGAGCCGATGTTTCGTCTACTCAAGAAGGACACCCCATTCGTATGGTCGGACAGATGTCAGGCGGCCTTCATGTCCATTCAGAGTTATCTCCAAAACCCGCTTGTCTTGATGCCACCAGTGCCTGGAAAGCCCTTGATTCTATACTTGTCTGTGAGTTCTACATCCATGGGATGCTTGCTAGCTCAAGAGGGGGACCAGGGAGTTGAGAAGGCCGTTTACTACTTTAGTAAGAAAATGGTTGGGTCTGAAGAGCGTTACACCACCTTGGAAAAAACGTGTTGGGCTTTGGTATGGGCCTCTAAGAAGTTGAGACACTACATGCTGGCTTACCCAGTGAAGTTGATTTCTCGAATGGATCCACTCAAGTATCTGCTTGAGAAACCAGCCGTCACTGGTAAGTTAGCACGTTGGTTGCTCCTCTTGGCAGAATTCGATCTCGAATACGTCACGAGAAAGTCGGTAAAGGGGCGAGCCATTGCTGAGTTTTTGGCTGATCACCATGTGGACGGACCGGAAGATGCAGATTTGTGTTCCCAGATGAGGAAGTGCTAACAGTTGTCGAAGATGTTTGGACTCTTTACTTCGATGGGGCGGCCAATCAGAAAGGATTTGGGATCGGGGTTTTGTTAGTCGCCCCCGATGGTTCTCATATTCCGCTTGCATTCAAACTAAACTTCGATGTTATAAACAACCAAGCTGAATATGAGGCCTGTATTGTGGGCATGGAGGCTGCCCTCACGCTTGGCGTTGAACGGCTCGAAGTTATCGGAGACTCCAATCTCGTTGTATCTCAAGCCAATGGGGACTGGAAGGTGCGTGAAGAGGGGTTGAAACCTTATCATCAGGATTTGGAGGGGCTAATTCCTCGCTTTAACAAAGTGACTTTCACCCACATCACCCGTTTGAAGAACCGGTTCACCGATGCACTCGCGACCTTGGCATCCATGGTCGAATTGCCGTTGGGAGTCAAACTGCGCCCAGTTTTGATTGAACAGCGGGACTGCCCCGCTTATCAATACGTCAACGCCATCGATGATGTCGATGATGGCCTACCTTGGTACCATGACATATGGAACTTCGTCGAGAATGGCACGTATCCGGCTGAGGCCTCTAAAAAGGATCAGACTGCATTGTGGAGGATAGCCTCCCAGTACATCATTTGTGGGGGAAAGTTATATAAGAGGTCTCATTGCAGAATGCACAAGCTCTGTGTCAACGGGACCGAGGCCGTCAGAATCATGGAAGAGATCCACGAGGGGGTCTGTGGCCCTCACATGAGCGACGTCATGCTGGCTCGGAAAATCTTGCGCCAAGGCTATTTCTGGTCTACTATGGAATCTCAGTGTGTGGATTATGTGCGGCGATGTCACAAATGCCAAATTCATGCTAATCTAATGCATGTTCCACCCTCCAACCTATTTGGCATGGCTTTGCCTTGGCCTTTCTCTGTATGGGGCATCGACGTCATCGGCATGGTTAGACCGTCTGCATCAAATGGTCATAGATTTATCCTCATGGCGATAGATTATTTTACCAAATGGGTGGAGGCCGAATCTTATAAAACCCTAACGGAGGTTCAAGTTGCTCACTTCATCAGGAAAAACATCATCTACCGATATGGGGTTCCGCAAGCGTTCGTATCAGACAATGGGAGTCATTTCAAAGGCAGGGTCCTGGAACTCTTCGAAGAATTCAAGATCCAAATCCATCACTCAACGGTCTATCGTCCCCAAACAAATGGAGCAGTTGAAGCGGCCAACAAAAATGTCGAGACAATCATCAAGAAGTCTGCAGAGTCCGCCAGGGACTGGCACGAGCAACTACCTTTAGCTCTTTGGGGTTATCGAATGTCGATTCGAACATCAACTAGGGGCAACCCCCTATTCCTTGGTCTATGGGATGGAAGTAGTTCTCCCTATAGAGCTTGAGGTGCCATCTTTGAGAATCATGGTGGAATCGGGACTCTCGAAATCTGAATGGCTCAGTGGGAGATTTGTTGAACTCATGCTTTTTGATGAGAGGAGGCTCTGGGCTTTGTATCATGTTCAGGGGTATCAGCGGAGAATTGCCCGAGCATTCAACAAAAAAGTGAAGTCTAGAGACTTGGTCGAAGGAGACATGGTCACAAAAGAGATTCGGGCACCAGTTTTTGACCCCCGTGGCAAGTTTCGACCCAAGCGTTCCGGACCTTACATCATCAAGACCATCCTTTCTGGGGGAGCGGCTCAGCTCATCGATCTTGACGGCAACGGATTCAGCTCTCTGGTTAACCTGGATCAACTCAAACGATACTATCCCTGAGAGAAGCTCATTGGGCCGAAAACCACAAGGGTGGGCGGTTCCAAGCAAAAATTAGAGCAAGCCTGCTAGACCGAAAACCTGAGAAGGCAGTTTAGGCAAAAATAAATAGGCATCAATCAAAGCTCGCTAGGCTGAAAACCCGAAGTGGTAGCACTAGGCAAAATTTAGAGCGTAAAAGGAGAGCTAAAATACTCGAGTGAACCTTAGCCTGAACTACGTGCTGACTTGATTCCCCGAAAGGGGATACGTGAGATTCGGTCACAATCCATCAACTTGATCCACGGTTCCTTATTACCAGAAGTTAACTCGATACTTGGGCGACACGGCGGTTCAACACTTGTATCAAAAGGGGAAAACTCTCAAACTTTCATTTTTATTTAAATTAAAACTTCTATTACACAGGCTGAGCAGTCTTAAAAAGAGTTAAGCATGAAAACAGAATAAAGTGCTCGAGGCCTTAACAGGCTCACGATTTATTCTAGATCATCAGGTTCGTCAGAAGTAAGTTGTTGTTTTGCCTGCTTGTGATTTTCCTTCTTAGCCATGTTTGATATCGGTGCATAAGTTCCGTACTAAAGTTTGGGTCAGCTCCTCCGAGTTACCGCAGGCCCCAGTTGTGCTCATATCCTCTCAGATTCCGAGCAGTAAAAATAGGGGCTTGGAAATCTTCAGTCCTGGCTCGGTGGAGTCCTTGGCTCATTCCTAGTTGACGAAGGATGCGTCCGGGGATGTAGAACGTGAAAGCAGTCAGCCCAGCTATCATTACTCTCTCGAAACCTGTAGAACTCAAGGGCCATGTCTGGAATGTTTAAGGCTTCATGCTGCCATGTGATCTCGTTCGACAGCATTTCTCTCATAAATGCGCACCATTGATGCACAGACATTTCCGGATAGATCATACCCCGCTGATGCATTCGGCCGGGCAAATGGGGCCAGTTTGCTTCCAGTGCTGTAAGCAATCCCAATTTGTCGGATAACCAGAGCTGCATGAGTGGAAAAACAAGTGAGAAGTTACATAAAGCTTGAGAGAAAAGACAAGTGAGGAACTTCGATATAGCCTTAGCTGAGAGATGAGGTAAAAACAGAACGTGCGAAAGCCGGAAAAAGATGAGCTGAGTGAGAACTAAGCTAACCTGCAGTAGTAGTGGACTACCGCCGAACACGTCTGTTTGGTCGGAAGAAACCAAATCCAAACCTATGAGTGTCTCCGCCAGAACCAGTGGTACCACGTTTCTTCGGGCACCCAATTGGGCGGCGACGCTCACCAGCATGGGGTTGACTTGCCCATTTGGAGATACCAGTAGATAAGCAGCCAGCACGCCGATTGCCAGGGCAAATCGACGTCGAGCCTGCACGGCTATATTCTCTACGTCTCCTTCTGGCCCATACCATTCCATTAGACGCATGACGTTGATCTGCCCTCCGGTTAGCAAACTTTCGGCCGCTCCTCGAGTGATGCCAAGACTTGACTGTAGGAGCTTTGGCATGCTTTTCCTGTAAGGTGGCACGACAATCACGCTTGAGGCGACTCCTTGGAGGTATGCTTGGAATTCCTCCACGGTTGGGCACAGCTCGTTAACCCCAAACCTGAACACGTGAACCTCTGGGTCCCAGAATTGTAGGGCTGCCCTCAGAAACTCAGGACGGAGCCTCACATTGCGAAGGAAACGGAATGCGGCCAGCCCGTGAAACCGGAATGACAGCCAATCTCCAGCAACAAAGGCCGTGAGCCATGGGCTAATCAATGCTGGAAGATTATTTGCCATTCTGCTTCTCGTGGGACTCTCAAACTGTGGGAGGGATGCCTTTCATCAGCAAAGCATTGGTCTCTTTATAAACAGAGTACATGAAGTGTTGTCCTTTCCCAGTGCAAATATCTATACAACGTGGCATCCTTTTCTCCAAAGTGAAGACATCTCTGCACTGTCCCCTAAAGTACTCTGAGCAGTTAAAGGGTGATGACAAGGCTTGGTCGTCCTGAAAATCCGAAATGGTCAAATAAAGGTGGCTTGGCACGGCCCAACCATCGCTCGATGATCTCATTCCATCGCGCAGTGAGAAACATCCACTCCATCGCGCGACATTATCACTCCCTCGCGCGACGGTTCAGGCTGCATTTTGACAGATTCCACCAGCTACTGTCCAGTTTTGGTCGCTTCCTATTCCAAGAATACTTTTGCAACTTTTATGGTTCCGACAAGTCACTATGAGCATATGCAACCATATCCAAGCATCGGATTCGAGATATTGCGTTTAACGAGGTTTTTGAACCCTCGGTGGCTCATTTCAAGGCCAAATGAGCATTTCTGGAGTTCGAAACTCGGTCCAAAGGCTCG
This sequence comes from Rhododendron ovatum, assembly GCA_019656835.1. Lineage (NCBI taxonomy): Eukaryota > Viridiplantae > Streptophyta > Magnoliopsida > Ericales > Ericaceae > Rhododendron > Rhododendron ovatum. The sequence continues at coordinate 40,447,818 of CM033802.1, read as the reverse complement.
TGTCCATTTCTCTCATGCCGTACAAGTCATGGTGACCTAATGTGACTGTACGGAGGTGTCGGTTTCAGTCCGGGACATAGTAGAGTCATATTTTTCCATCTCGTGTCCCTTTTGTGTCCTTCGTAAAGTTTTTGGGCAATCTTGTGTTCCGAGAGGTGTTTCTCGAATCTGTCAGCTCTCGTAGGTCATCTTGTATATACATGACCTCACGGAAGCGCCCCTTTCATCCGAGTTGGGGCATTTTAAGTTCTGACTTGTGGGCGTCCAATATTTCATTCCCTCGTATCCTGACCGTATCCTAGGGGTACATTCTCGTTTTTCCTCTGAGTTAATTCTCTCTATGCGTATATGTGCATTTGTGAGCAGTCTCGGTACATTATCAATGCAAGCATGGTATTAGTGGCAAACGCTTATTTACTCTAAGTTCATTACAAGAGTAAAATAAACTGAAAACCCAAATTTTATAGCTAAACCATAATCTATCCATGTCAAAGTAAAGAAGACTACTGTGCATTCGGCGCTTCGGCCAGTCAAAAGTCATCACGTCAGCTCGGGCACACTCAGCCCATCAAGTCAAAAAAAAGGCACACAGGCCTCGAAAACACGTATCAAGTATCAACTAAGGCACTCCGGCCTTCCATCTATCTACGCGGGCGCGTAGGCCCAAAAAGCAAAAATCAAAGATGTGGAAAGAGAAATGAGGCTTCTTAGTAGCCCTCACTCCTCTCTGAACCAATCGCCATCTCCGTCATCGTCGTCGTCGTCTCTCTCTCTAGGATCCTGTCTAAAACCAGGATCATCTGCTGAGTCGTCTGAGCCGCTGCTGCCAGGCGCCTCCTCGCCTTCTTCTTCTTCTTCTTCTCCTTCCTCTTCCTCCTCTTCCTCAGAATCCTCAGGCAGGATCAGCTGCTTCTTGCGAACCGGCTCATCTTGCAAGGGCCTTTGGCGCATCTTCAATTGATACCTCTCCTCGGCGCGCGCCACGGCCTCTCGGGCCGCCTCCTCACTCGCAATGGGTGGTTGTACGCCCCGTGTCTGTGGTCTAGTAGTAGGTGGAGGAGCAGGAGTCCTGCTTGCTAGCTTCTTTTGTGGAGGCTCTCTCGCACTTTTCCTCCTAGGAGCCGCCCATCCCTGTGTCTGCATTGTAAATTTTTGCGCATTTAGTATATATTGTATGTTTGCAGACAGGTACAATCAATTTCAAAGTCGACGGCAATTAAAGTATACTATGAATCGAGCAAAGCATGCATATATCAAGTATCGAATGCAGGAATGTATCGTTTCTCTGAAGGATATACCTGAGATCTCTGAGCTGCCGGTGGTGGGTATCGCAAGTCCAAAGGCAGGCCACTCGCCGCCCGCCTTATCACGTTCTCCATTGCAAGCATGCGCCGAACAGCCTCGTTCACCCATTCATTGGGCACCTGCAAGGATAATTTGAACATAAGCAATAGAGCAATGGTTCAAGATTTTTATGGCAGTACAATAATGAAGGATACAATGTCTTACCGGCACAGTGACAGGCGCTGGCTCAACTCTGGTAGGAACTAAGTGTAGCTCGGCAGGATTGCCCTGAGAGTCCACCACTGCTATATGCCATGTCAACTCTGGTGGCCCACCTCTCACAGGTCCGCTCAGACCCCGCCTCGCGCGACTCTCACCACTGCTCTGCCTCACTGTGATGGCTCTCCTCTCCTCAGCAGCTCCGCGGGCCTGACTCTGGACTTCCCTGAACTCTCGCACTCTCAGCGGCCCCGCTAAGCGCTCTCTTTGGTAAACTGCATAATCCATGCCGAGACGCAGGTAGCGTGTCAAGTCGGTGTCAGGCCGCGTGAAGATCTCTAGCTCGGCCAACGTGTACTCCCCTGTGTGCGAGGCCCGTGGTGGAAGCGGCCCGGGTACCTGGAACTCCGCGTAGCCAAGTGACTGGCGTGTCACTCGGTCGCCCAAGTACCACTGCCAACCAAAGGCCGACTCCAGCAACACTCTGCTCGCCGTCACAACCCTGCTCCTGGCCAGGTATTCAGGCTCTGGCTCTGCCACTCTCCAAGGGTCCCACTGTATCTGCACAAGCAAGCAATGCAAGCGTCAGTCAGCGACAGCATTAAAGCAAAACAAAGGGGTGCATACCTCTATTTAATGAAATCATGTTATACCTGGGAGGGACGGAGCTCGTCTAGATATATCCGGAAGCCGTTCAGGTCACCTCTCCCTCTTTTCTCTCCCATATTTTTCTTACTCCAGATATGAGCACGTGGGAGGATCCCCAAGTCAATGCTCTTCGTCACTGGACGACACATGTTCAAAATCTCATAGGCCCAAAGCTGCACAGTTATCGAAGTTCAAATCGTTAGTGCAATGCAGGAATATTTTTGAGCAGTTTATGTATTCAGACAGATAAGTATATAATGGAAATGTACTTTACTCTATTATGATCATACCTCCCAAATCCGCCAGTATCCAGCAGTGCTCATCTCAGTCCTCGACGAGTCCACCATGAAGCCATAAGCTGCACCAAGCACAGCTCCTCCCTAGTCAAAGCGTGAGGCCGTCCTCAGATCCCTCAGTGTAGGCAAGTACGATAGGTGGACTTTGCTACGCCTGTTCGGGTACAGGGTAGCACCAAAAAGGTATAACAGGTATGCCCGGGCCATCTGCTCTGCCTCCTGCTCGGTCGCCACCTCCTTTGCAAGGTACCGGGTGAACTGTCCATATCTCGCCATCCCTTCCTCAACCTTGGGCACCTCTACCAAGAACCACTCCAGGGCCGCCTCGTCCTCCTGAATGCCTGAGTCAAATGGGATAGGGTCGCCTCCAACCCTCAAACCAGTGATCGCTGCAAAGTCAGTAGGCGTCACCGTCATCTCCCCGAGCGGCAGGTGGAAGGTGTTGGTGGTATCCCTCCACCTCTCTGCAAGTGCAACCAAGACCGCATGGTCATTCCTGGCCGGAGTAAGGGTCTGTATAAACTCCCCGTAGCCTGCCGCATCCACCAACTACCTCACCCTCTCAGGCAAACCCTGATATAATGCCAAGGAACTGCAGGCACCCCCAAAACCTCGGATGTCTCTCTGTCTCGCTCTCTCCTGCATTAAACACCGAAACAAGCAACAGGGGATATATCAGCATGAGAAGCTTTCATTCTCAAGTTCTAGGTAATCAATACAACTTGGCAGTAGATGGTTGGTTCAAGTTATTATGTCTCATGCATGACATTCAACGTGAAACTATAGTGTCACTATTCAAAACTACTTCAGAGGATTACACTATGTCCCTCGGTATTTAAGCACATGCATTGTATTAAAATTCCAATCACAAAAGGGAATGAGGGATTCTCAGAAATTTACCTCAGCCCAGCTGCTCAAAATATGGGTATCGGGGTCTCTCAGAACGAGCTCGGGGTCATACTCCGCTTGCCGTGGCCTGTACGCCGCAAGACCTGATGGTACAAACAGGTGTGGAACCGGTAGCCTGTACCCCTCTGCCGAAAATGGAGCACGAGTCAATCCCTCTACCTCCGACACTGCTATCACCCTGGGCCCCTGTCCCCTCGCTCCAACCCGCTCCTCGGCCTCCGCATCCCTCAAAATCTCCTCCTTAGCGGCCCTCGCTCTCTCGGCCCTCGCCGTAGCCTCTGAAGCGGCTATCTCCTGCTCTCGCTCCTCTCGAGCCTCCAAAACAACTGCCCCAATCATGGGATCCTCCTCAAGGAGCCGAGCTAGTCTCTCCTCACTTAGAAACTCCGCGAGATCCTGCCTCGTGATCGGTCTGTGGCCCGACGATGTTGCTGCTGGCCGAAACAGTACCTCCTCTTCAGGAACCCCCGTGGCACCCTCCTCCTCGGTCGCTACACCCTTGCCCTTTGCCGGATCCCTCAACGGAGTCTCGCTTGACCCGGCACCGCCATCCTCGGTGCTTCCACTGCCCACACCCTCGGAACTGCCCCCAACTACTACCGAGCCACTCATAGCTTCGCTCGGGTCCAGTTGCACGATTCCAGCCCCCACAGCCCCGACCTCCACTGTCGCGCGACGATCTTCGTCGCTACCAGCCTCCTGCTCGTGGCCCTGAACGCCATCGCCGCCGCCTATGTCCGTTGTGCCAGTACCCGTGGCCTCTCCTAACTGCGTTTGATCTCTTGTACCGACCTCCCTAGGTTCGTCCTCTCAACGATCAACCGCCTCTTCTCCACCACCACCATTGCCGTGTTCCGCCATGGGTGGGTGTTTGTACGTGGGTTTCTTTCGATTTTCGCGAAGAAATCAAAGGGTTTGAGTTGGGGTTTGGAGAGTTTGAGAGGAGTTGAGAGTTTTGAAGTTTTGAAACCGCTAAGCATCGATTTCTGTAACGTTCCCGGGAAGAAAAGAGAAGAAAATGGGTGCGGGCCGGACCTGGACTGGTTTTAGGCCCAGGCCCTGACAAAAAACCATCGCGTGACGGTCTGAGTGCATCGCGCGATTGTACTACTGGGCCGATCGCCAGGTTCAGCCCAGGATTCAGGCCCATTCACGTGTATTGCTTCAACGAAGTCCAAGAGTCTTACTCGGGCTTTGCGATTGGATCCCTTTACGACGATGTATCCGTCCGAATTATCAATCAGCGACGATCTATCTGTCCGAATTATCAATCAGCGACGATCCATCCGTCCAATTTCAATCAGCGACGATCCATCCGTCCGATTATCAATCAGCAACGATCCATCCGTCCAATTTCAATCAGCGATGATCCATCCGTCCGATTATCAATCAGCGATGATCCATCCGTCCAATTTCAATCAGTGACGATCCATCCGTCCGATTATCAATCAGCGACGATCCATCCGTCCAATTTCAATCAGCGACGATCCATCCGTCCGATTATCAATCAGCGACGATCCATCCGTCCAATTTCAATCAGCGATGATCCATCCGTCCGATTATCAATCAGCGACGATCTATCCGTCCAATTTCGAATCAACGACGATCTATCCGTCCAAATTCGGATCAACAATCAATCTGCTCACCGATCCGTTGGTGCACGGTATTTGTATATACTCGCTTGCACTTTTTGTTTAATCGGCTTTTGGGTTAATTGGATGGGTGTCTAGAAATCTTTGACGTTACCCGTGTCAGCCAATGGTGCTCCACGTGCCATCAAAGAGGGACTACTGTAGACACCCCAATCTGACTTCTCGATCGTTTTACTTTGTTCTTCGGTTTCTTCTTTCCCCGATGATGAATCAGGTCGAAAACAGTCTCGAGAACTTGGAATGGCTTGAGTTTGGTGTACGCGGAACCCATCCTTAGCCCTAAAACCCTTGAATCAGAACCTGGACCTTGGGTTTGTTAGTCGCGCGACACACTGGGATCCTCGCGCGATGGTCCATTTGCCAGGTGGTGGTCAAAGTCAAAGCTTTGACTGTTGACCCTCACGGGGTTGCCTGGACCCTCGCGCGATTGTCTCACTATCTCGCGCGATGGTCAATACCTGTCGTTTTCACCCGGATTGCGTGGTGGTCAGGGGGCTACAGGCCTATGTGACCCCGTTTTAGTCGGCTGAACAGCATTCTGGGGGGCTCCCCTTACACCACCTCACCCCCCATTCTCCCATCACCTTTGCCACCCCACTTCTCCACCAAGCAATTGTAACCAGCATTGTTGGCTGGTTACATGGCCTTGGCTAGCCACCAACCAACCCATTCTCCTATAAACACACCCCCCCCCCCCCCATGCTTCATTGCAAAGGGTTACAAATTTCTATCCAAAAAAAAGAAGGCAAACTCAAGCACAAACATCTCATACCACACTCCCTCCCACATAATCACCTTCCAAGCCTCACCACCTCATTCAAGCCACCTCCAAGACACTCAAGCAAAGGTATAATATCTTTCTGCTCACTGTTCGAACCCCTGAGGGGGGCTGGCAGGGCCAAGGCTGGTAATCAATACCAGTTCTGGCCCTAAAGCTAGCAAGATTTCAAGAGCCGTTACCAGGAATACCCTCGCGCGATGGTCCCGTACACTCGCGCGACTGTTTTGTCTGCGTGAGATTGGACCACGTGGGGAAGGGATGCTAGTCTTTAAGTTTATTGTTGTGTTCATAGTCATTTTTAAGTCTTTTAAAAAGTATTAGTTCGCTGTTTTGCATGTTGAAAATCATTGTTTAGCTTAGTTTATAACTCCTCTTGGTTTGGAATGCTCTTGGGATGCTCTTGAATATGTCTCAGAGCCCTAAGCGTGCAACGCAATTCCTGGAAGTCCAGTCTGAACAATCGCGCGCCTGTATCATTCTGTCGCGCGATGGTTCTGTGTTTTACCAAGGACTGCCCTTGCATGAGCAGCTTGGCCTTGGCCTCTGTTTAGACACCCCCACTGTTTAGGGGTCGTGTTTTCTCAATATTTCCATCTGCTGTAATATTGTTTACTTTCAAGTACCTATAAACTGCTTGGTTTGCACCTGGGTGAGCACTGGTCCTTCCAGAGCCCAGAAAGGGGGTAAAATTCGAAACGTTGGTAGGGCATCAACACTCGCGCGAGGGTATGGTTGTGTCGCGCAACGGTTTGCTTGCATGCAGATGAACTCTCGCATGCAAGCTGGCTGTTTGTTCGTGCCAAAATCATACACAGCACTGTCTTGATGTATGATCGATGTTTTGAACCTTATTCTATTTATTACTTGTCATCTCATCAATCCATGCCATATCTTATCACATCCTGCAAACTGTTACAGTTTTAATCCTCGATTAACTGTTCCCCTGCCCTAATCGGCTAAAATTGATCAATCAAACAGAATCGCAAACAAACATTTTCGTAAATGCCTAAGTAGAGACTGATCTCCGGATTGGGCGAGAGGGGTGCCATAAAACCCTTCCCCTCTCGTAACCTGGCTCCCGAACCCAGATATGGTTATGACGGACTGGTTCCTTAAACTTTTTCAAATCAAACAGCGCGGCAAGTGCTTCGAAATACGGTTCCTTGGGTGTCAGACCTTTAAAACCCGAGTGGCGACTCTGTATTTTCGCGAGCATTTGACGTCTAGCTAAAAAGCGCTCCCTTGATCCGGGCCCTCGCGTTTTCGGAATTCAGAAATTCTGAAGGGCACGCATGCCCACAGGATGCCTCCTTGCTGAGAGGTAAGCTCGTCGCCTCAATGGTGAGCGCTGGCTGATGGACATCCGTTGGCTATGGCACACTCCCGATGATCCATTGGTGTCCCCGCACGAAAAAGCATAACTGGCTAAAGGTCTTTGAATCCTAATGCCATGTTGCGTAGCCCAGGGGTTGCCTCCTTGTTGAAGGAGATGCTTGTCGCCTAGGCGGCGAGCGCCGGTTGATGGTTCGCCATTGGCTATGGCACTGTCCCTTCGGTAATCTTCCTCCATGATGCATTGGTATCCCTTTCGGGAGATGCCTCCTTGCTGAGAGGTAAGCTCGCTTCCTTGGTGGTGAGTGCCGGCTAACGGATATCTGTTGGCTATGGCACAGTCCCGATGATGCATTGGTGTTCCTGCACGGAAGAGCGTAACTGGCTAATGGTCTTTGATTCCTAATGCCACATTGCGTAGCCCAGGGGTTGCCTCCTTGTCGAGGGAGAAGCTTGTCGCTTAGGCGGCGAGCGCCGGTTGATGGTTCTCCATTGGCTATGGCACTGTCCCTTGGGTAATTTTCCTCCATGATGCATTGGTGTCCCTTTCGGGGAATGCCTCCTTGCTAAGAGGTAAGCTCGTTGCCTTGGCGGTGAGCACCGGCTGATGGATATCCGTTGGCTATGGCAAAGTCCCGATGACGCATTAGTGTCCCCGCACGGAAAAGCGTAATTGGCTAATGGTCTTTGATTCCTAATGCCATGTTGCGTAGCCCAGGGGTTGCCTCCTTGTCGAGGGAGAAGCTTGTCGCTTAGGCGGCGAGCGCCGGTTGATGGTTCTCCATTGGCTATGGCACTGTCCCTTTGGTAATTTTCCTCCATGATGCATTGGTGTCCCTTTCGGGGGATGCCTCCTTGCTGAGAGGTAAGCTCATCGCCTTGGCGGTGAGTGCCGGCTGATGGATATCCGTTGGCAATGGCACAGTCCCGATGATGCATTGGTGTCCCCGCACGGAAAAGCATAACTGGCTAATGGTCTTTGATTCCTAATGCCACGTTGCGTAGCCCAGGGGTTGCCTCCTTGTCGAGGGAGAAGCTTGTCGCTTAGGCGATGACCGCCGGTTGATGGTTCTCCATTGGCTATGGCACTGTCCCGTGGGTAATTTTCCTCCATGATGCATTGTTGTCCCTTATGGGGGATGCCTCCTTGCTTAGAGGTATGCTCGTTGCCTTGGCGGTGAGCGCTGGCTTATGGATATCCATTGGCTATGGCAAAATCCCGATGGATCTCATCCATTGGCTACGGCCCTGTCCCTTCAAAAAAACTATCTTAATGATGCATTGGTGTTGAAACCCTTAGGGGCAGAGACACCGTTGCGGAGAGGTAATGCTTTTATGTGAAGCCAAATGTTTTCAAATTTCTTTGTTCATCAAAAAATCAAAAAATTAATTTGCAAAAATCTTCCTTGATGACGCATTGGCATTTCCTTCGGTGAATGCCTACATGCTGAAGGGTAAGCAAAGTTATATTTTAAAAATTCTTCCTCGACGATGCATTGGTGTTCATTTAGGGAATGCCTTCTTGCTGAGGGGAAAGCATGTCGTTTAGGCGTCATGCGCTGGCCGGTGGTCCTACATTGGCTATGGCATTGTCCCGTCGGAAAGCTTCCTTGATGAAGCATTGGTGTTATAACCCTTCGGGGAAGCCCCACCCTTGCGGAGAGGTAAGCTCGTTGCTGCTCGAAAATTCTTCCTCGATGACACATTGGTGTTCCCTTTGGGGGATGCCTTCTTGCTGAGAGGTAAGCTCGTCGTCTATTTCAATGAGATGGGTGGCGAGCGCCAGCCGATTGATCTCTTCCATTGGCTACGTCAATGTCCCTTCGGTAATCTTCCTCCATGATGCATCGGTGTTCCCTTCGGGGGATGCCT
>CM033802.1:40396325-40433825 GCA_019656835.1 Rhododendron ovatum | reverse complement strand
AGACCGATAGCAAACAAGTACCGCGAGGGAAAGATGAAAAGGACTTTGAAAAGAGAGTCAAAGAGTGCTTGAAATTGTCGGGAGGGAAGCGAATGGGGGCCGACGATGCTCCCCGGTCGGATGTGGAATGGGCTACAACCCGATCCGCCAATCGACTCGGGGTGTGGACCGGTGCGGATTGGGACAGAGGCCAAAGCCCAAGATGTCGTTAAGCCTGTGGAGACGCCTTCGCCTCGATCGTGGCTAGCAGCGTGTGCCTTTGGCGTGCTTCGGCATCTGCGGGCTCCCGGCACCGACTAGTGGGCTCTCCATTCGGCCCGTCTTGAAACACGGACCAAGGAGTCTGACATGTGTGCGAGTCAACGGGTGAGTAAACCCGCAAGGCGTAAGGAAGCTGATTGGTGGGATCCCCTCGCGGGTTGCACCGCCGACCGACCTTGATCTTCTGAGAAGGGTTTGAGTGTGAGCATGCCTATCGGGACCCGAAAGATGGTGAACTATGCCTGAGCAGGGCGAAGCCAGAGGAAACTCTGGTGGAGGCCTGCAGCGATACTGGCATGATAAGTGCCGAAATATTAATATTTTGGCTCTCAAAAACTACACTTGTTAGTCATTTATATTTGATACTTGATATTTATTTTGCTTTTTGTTTGTTGATAGGTTGTTTGAACTCGTTGTCCAAAATATTGAATAAAAAGAAGAGTTTAATGATGTTCGGGGTCAAAGTGCAAAATGCTTCAAAGTTGAATCATTAGTTTATCATTACATCAAGTCAAAAGGACCTTGGTGTGATTAATGGACTAATGCCCTATATAAGTGAAACTGATGACTTCGGCAAAAAGAAAGAAAAAAAAGACTTCGGCCAGAAAAAGAGAAAAACAGGGGTTTCGGACTTTTGGACGTACTACAGAGGAAAAGAGGAGGTGACGACGGATTGAATTAAAACACAGAGGCTGCGCGTAAACCTCTGTTATCATGTCAGCCTTCAACAGAACTTCGATGGTTTCAACTCCGATGTCCGGCTAAACTCGTTTCTAGGGTATTGATGAAACTCGAACTTTGAGTAACAATTTTTATGTTTTGATTTAGTGTTTTTATTATTTGAATCGTGGTTGTATGACTTGAGAATTTATTTGCGGCATTAATTTTCTCTATCGAATTTTGTGTATGATTTTCTAGATTTTCATGCACGTTTATACAACAGTTCTTTATTGTTTTGTGATAGTTGAGTAAGATGGGTTATGCTCCGTAAGACGCGCCGTGCTATTAGACGATTCGTGCCATAGAGACGGATCGTACTAGTAAGACGGTTCGTGCTAGGCGGCGATACCCCATGCTATTCGGTGATTCATAGAAATCTTTTGGTGATACCGTGAGGGCCCGCAAACCCTAACGATATCTGGATTGATTCGAATAATAGACCTTTATCATCGTATATAAATTGTTACAACGGGTCGAGTGGATTCGAAACCCTAGATCTTTTCTCTCATAAACTTTCGTTATTTCTTAATTGCTTTAATTTAATTTAGCTTTTAATATTTTCGAAATCCAACAATCAAATCTCTTTTTGAATTAAGTTAGAAATTAATTAGAACAACTGCAATTTAGCCTTTATAATCCCTGAGGACGATACTCGGAATACTTACCGCTATCTTTTAGGTAGTAGTAATTATTCTGTTTTATTAATTATTTTTGATATAGAAACGACTCGATCACTTAGTTTTTGTTTTGTTAGTTAGTTTTGTAATTTATTTTCATATCTTGTTTTGGTGGAGACTAACGCATTGCAGGTTGTTTCGTTCAAGTTAGGGGGCCTCTCGGCCACCATACTCTTTTTTGCTTAGTTCTCCGCTCGAGGTGATATCTTTCCTCCCTCTTTCTTTTAATTGTCTTATTTCTTTTAGTGTCTTTGCAATCACTGAGGGCAGTGACTAGTTTAAGTTGGGGGCCGGGGAATACTTTGGGTGCTTTCTTTAGTAGTTTGTTTAGAGTCTTGAAAAAAATAAGAAAAAGAAAAAGAAAAAAATTGAGAAAACTAAAAATTAAAAAATGGGAGCCTTTCTGCATGAGATTGTTGTTTGTTGTGCTCACTTGTTGATTACTTAAGTATAAGCATGCTGCTACCATTTCGATATCTCTTTGGCAGCGTAGTTTCACTTGCTAGACTGTAGGCACTTTTGTTTTAGCATTTTTGCACATTGCTCGGCGGGCCTTGATTGCTTATGAGCCGTGATTTGACTGTTCTTAAAGGCTATGATTAGTAGAGACTTATGCCTGAGTGAGCTTTGGTGCCTTAAGCTTTTTGTTGGAGTGGTGTCGAATAAACTCTTCGTTTGTCATGGAAAGAAACATTTGTTGTCAATCTCATTATCTTTGGTCGCCAAGTGTTGGACTTGAATGCATAACAATATCTCTTAGTTTTGGTTTGTCACGTGGATGTTACACCCCTGGGAGAGGATTATAGGCACTTTCTTGATATTTGGGCTAGTTCGTTCCTTTGTGTTCACATTTATTCCTTGCAAGCCACATTGAGCCTTATATATTTAGCCTTTTCTTGGTTAGCTCCACTTTCCATATTGTGTTTGGAGAAAGGTGAGATTGTAAAGGTTAATTTTTGGGTAGATTGTTGAATTTTGCACTTGAATTGGTGGTGTCCCTTAAAAAAAAAAAGAAACACAACAAAATACAAAAAGAAGAAAAAAAGAGAAAAATGAGCACTGCTAAGTTGGAAAAAGGGGGAATGGTTGCTTTGTAATTGAAAGATGTTGAAGAATTAGAAGGAGAGATAAGGTGGAGTTGAATTAATGTTAGCGGGGTGCACATTACATATTTGCCCCATTTAGTTGAAATACTCGTCTATTCTCTCACACTTCAATCTATTTTTACCCTAGCCTTGATACATTATCTCATCCCTAATGCTATAACCTTGAATAAAGTCCTATTTGATCTTAGGGCTATTGGGTTGAGGATTGATTGGTGGATAGTTCCAATGCTTGGCATTTTGTTCATGAGATTGTGTATCCACTATATAAAGCATTCTTTTCGTGTCATAGTGTGCGGAGTACTTTGCTTTCCATTTACATAACCTCCAAACCGCACACTCGAGAGTTCATAATGCGCCTTGTTTTGAGTGATTTCATTTATGAGTGCATGACACGGTGAGAATTGAAGTCGAGGCTCGGTCCGGAGAGAGCAGTTGGTAATTGTTCATATGTGATTGAGGTCCATATTCACACACGCTAAGCTTAAGTGCCACATTTTTTTTCTTGAATTGTTAGCACTCGGAACTATGTTTGCCTTGCTATATCTTTGTGGTAACTTTGTGTCCTATGCTTGATATGTCGATGAGTTGCATGATAGGTTGTGATTTTTGTGTTGAAACATTCTCCGTGTTTGTGGGTGTTCACTGCTGATAACCCTCGCACTTTTACGAGACTTCACTCATCCTACCGGGGCCACCCGGGAGTTTAAAAAGAACTATCCATTTTACTTGTTTTCATTAGTTGCATTTATTTTAGTTTGCTAGGGACTAGCAAATTGTAAGTTGGGGGCGTGATGAGGGCCGAAATATTGATATTTTGGCTCTCCAAACTACATTTGTTAGTTATTTATATTTGTTACTTGATATTGATTTTGCTTTTATTTTGTTTATAGGTTGCTCGAGCTCATTACCCAAGATTTTGGATAAAAACGTTATTTAAAAGAACTGGGAGGTCGAAATACGAAGTTACTCAAAGTTATAGTATCAACTAATTATTAAGCGAAGTTTGAAGGGCCTTTATGTGATTAGTTCATTAAAACCCTATTAAAAACAAATGGAAACCAACTGAATGGGGAGTCGGCTTTTGGAATGGAAAATTAGTTTAGTTTCGGCCGTGGCAACGGCGGAAGAGTATTGAAGGATGGAGGCTAAATCAAGATCAAGTTGTCTCTTTTCCATGGCCGGCTAAACTTTGTCTAGGGGGACGATGAAACTCTGCGCCAAGTAACCTTGTCTATGCATAGGTTTTGGTTTGTTTTTCAGATCGATTGTGAAACTCAGAACCCTTTTCATTGCAATTGAATGAATTGATTTTACTTCTTCCTATCGATTGAGTATTTGTATTCACGATTTTAAATACCTAGTATTGCAATGGTTTTCACTGTTTAGTGGTTGGAGTTCTGTGATAGATTATGCTCGTAAGATGGATCGTGCCGTTAGGTGGCCAGACTGTGCTACTGAGAGATGGTCCATGCTATGGGATAGTTTATGTCTTTTAACAACCCGATTATTTTTTTGATGATTATCGTTAGGGTTTGCAAGCCCTAGCGATAATCTCTTTTGATTCAAATAAATAAACCTAGCTTAGGCATATTGTTGTTATGTGGTAGGGGTACCCTAGATATTTCCCTCCATCGTTTCTAAATCTTTTAATTAAATTGCTCTTTAGTTTAATTAGCTCTTCAAAACAAATCAACCAATCAATCTTTACTTTTCCAAATTAATCTAGAAGTTGATTGAATTATATTAACTTAGCCAATCTGTCCCTGTGGATCGACACTCGGTCCTAACCACTATTCTATGGAGTAGTAGTTAACTCCAAGCTTTATAAATTTATTTTTGACACGGAACAATGCGGTCACCTATCATAATTGCCCTTTTACCCATTGGACAATAATTGCTAGGGAAAAATTTATCCCTTGGATAATAGAAGTTAGTCTTGCCAATGGAGGCCAAGATTTTTGCTATAAATAGCACCCCTCACTTACCATTCAACTCACACCTTCCATCCTTCAACTTCTTTCTCTAGAATTCTTGCATTTATTCTTTGTTCTTCTTGTTCTTAGTGTTCTTGAGTTTTTCTTAAAGTTCTTCAAGAAACTCAACCTAGGCCGCCACCAAACCACCACTCGACCACCCGTTTGATCCAAAAATTAGTAGTTTAAGTCAAGAACTAGTTTCAAGAGAAACCTTTCTCTTTTGAAACTAACGGAAGTTTACCTGTAGGAAGTTACTCCATCCGTTAGCAGACTTACTTTCGTAGCCACCCTACCGCCAAGAAGAACGGTAGATTTTTCCGTCCTCATTATCTCTAAAGTATACGTAGATTATCCTTACTTACTTCTTAAGTATAACTTGATGTAGTATATTACTTGTATGTTTGAAATGCATGTTAGTTAATAATCTTATTTTTGCTAATGGAGATATGAACATGTGGAATAACCAGCTTTTACTCCAATAAACATATGTTGTTTTGAACTTCCCTGTAATGCCCCGAATTTTGGGAACGTTAAATAGACATTTTCATTGAAAATATAAATAGAGTTTGGCTCAACATTACATCATAATTCTCACATGAGTACTTTTATTCAATAAAAGGAGGGAAAACTAGGGCTCCTATCCACTGCTCTGCCACATTATACCAGCGTCGCCACCAGTATAATATGTTAGGGTCACCAAAGGTAACACCATGAGCTACGAAAGCTCAATAGAACAATCCCATACCCACTAACGCATAACTTACACATAATAGGGCATAGAATCAGTGAGGTCCACATAGTACATGCGTATTTAACAAAATAATTAATAATGACACATCCACATTCACTATTCAACTAATGTTGGTGTCTGTGATTTCTGAGTTTCTCCTACACAATATCTCGTAAACCGTGTCTCCAAATCATCATTTCCAAAATTGTTTTTACACACCCAACCTCAGGTTCCGCCGCGTCGGTCTCCAGAGTATCCTCACAATGGTTCCGCTGCGCCGAGTTCCCATTGGCACATAAAACATTGAATTTGGCATTGGCTCCTCTCCACGGATAACCAATCCACAATTCAAAACCCTCGATTCTGCCACTCCGGGTTTCCGAGTATCCCACAATGGTTCCGCTGCTCTAGGTTCCCATTTGGGTTTTCAAAAATCATTAAAACAATTGCGTTGGCTCCTCTCCATGGATAACCAAACCACAATACATCCCTCGGTTCTGCCGCTCCTGGTTCCCGAGTATACCACAATGGTTTCGCAGCTCCAGGTTCCCATTGGGTTTTCAAAAAACACACCCACACCACACAATAGGCAAGTCCGGCCACATTGCGATTTCAAAACTACACTTTGTCTTTAACACACCATAGGTGTCATGTTTCTACCTTCTCGATTTCTGTATTTTGCTTTCATGCAACGACTTCGTGGTAGGACTTTTCACATACGTAATTATAAATCATTCATTGTAATCTTGAAACTAAACTAGCAAGATCATCCAACTCTATATTAATCATCATGCTCAAACCACAACTTAAAGCATAACGCCACATGTACGAACACCTTTGGAGTGAAAATCACTTATGCTTTACAACAAGGCAAGTAATACAAACAATTCATAGTACATGCTCATATCCATCTTAAAGATCAAAATACGAATACTTTCATGCATTTTGATATACAAACAACATACAATATACGTAGAGTAGGTAAGTAGAGGTATTCTACATATACTTAGAGATAGGGGATAAGATGATTCTACCTTACTTCTTGGCGGTTGGTCGGTTTTGAGAGTTGGTCATCGGTTTTGCGAATCGGCGGCGTAATGGCTCCGAAGTGCTTCAAAAGGAAGAGAGATGGGTTTTCTCTTCCTAGAAACAACTTTGCTAACTAAACTAGACTACTTTAAAGATCCAGGGGTGATTTTTGGAGGTGGTTTGGTGGTAACTCTCAAGAACTTCAAGAAAACTCAAGAAACTTGAACTTTGGAACAAAGAAAGCTTAGAAATTCTAGAGAGAAGTTGGAGCAAAGAGTGAAGGTGTGAGTTTAAACTTGAATGAGCTTGCTATTTATAGGCCAAGCATGCCCTCTCTCTCCCTCTCACCCGAATCTCTCTCTCTCTCTCTCTCTCTCTCTCTCTCTCTCTCTCTCTCTCTCTCTCTCTCTCCTATCTTGGATTTTTGTCATGCTTTGATTAAAAGATCAAGGGTTTGCTTGCATTTTTCTACCTAGTTCTAGGCTTGCATGGCTAGATTTAGTACTTTGAATTTGATTTTGGAAAGATTGGTGGAAGGAAGGAGGATGGTATAAGGTTTTATATTGGCAATTGTACATATAAGGACAATGGAGGATAGATTTTTTCTTGGAGATGTATATAACCCTAGATTGCAATCAAGTCAAAGTACAATGGAAAGATCAAGGCAAGGTACACACCAAATCTCTCTCTCTCTCTCTCTCTCTCTCTCTCTCTCTCTCTCTCTCTCTCTCTCTCTCTCTCTCTCTCTCTCTCTCTCTCTCTCTAGTACTAGTACTATGGAAGTGTGTGTGTGTGTGTGTCTATATATATATATATATAAGTACATAAGGTACAATATAATCTAATAGTTTTCCTATGGCCAAGATTTTCCTAATAAACAAATCTATTAAACACATGTTCTTATTACAGACACACACACACACACACACACACATGTCCAAGTAATCAAATATATAATAGAACTATGAAATCTAGTAAGATTTTCAAGTATCCAATAAAAAATTATAAGATCAAAATCCTTTATTAAAATAGTCCAAATTGGCACACGTTCCATTATAATACTAGATTATGTACTTAGAGTATCTTAGGGTAGTATATTATAAGGTACATATATACATATCTTTATTATAAGGTACATATATACATATCTTTAAAGATATAATCACATGGAAAATCTAGGATGTGATTTATTTAATAAATCCTAGTACTAGTTAGTAAGACTAACTTATTATCCGATGGATAATATTTTTTCTTACATTTATTGATCAATGGATAAAAGGAATAAGGTAATATATACTTGAATAATATTTAAAATAACCAATGTCCTTTAGGCATGTGTATATAAGTCTATATACAACTATATATGAGTACTTATCAATTCTAGCACAAAATATCTTTGATAGAAAATCTAGGTTTCCTATTGTCCAATGGATAAAATTTTCCCTAACTTTTATTGTCCACCGGGTAAAGGTTCATCTAGGGTTAGGAAATTGTAACTAGATGAATTGGTAGTTCGGTTCTTCCAACTAATCGGTTGAAAGCTAATTCTACTTGCCACGTAGGATTTCTAGTCAAGAAATATAATTTAAGATTTTATTTTATACACTAGGAAAATATACAAGTGTTTCTACAAGTACACTTGTCTTTTGAAAATGACTAGATTGTCCAGTGCAAAGAAATATAATTTTATAAGTCTCAAATCTAGTTATGACGGATTATTAAAGTTAAAAAGGAATTTTAAAGGAAATTCAAGTAATTAAAAATAAAATTTAAATATTTAATGAAATTTTTATTTACCAAAAAAAATCAGGGTCGTTACATTCCCACAGAGGAAAGAACGGATTTTGAAAGATAAGACTTTATCATTTGATAGAAATATTCATATTTTGATCTTTAGAATGATTATGAGCATGTATACATGAATTGTTTGTATTACTTGTTGTGTGATAAAGCATAAGTGACTTTCACTCCAAAGGCGTCCGTACATGTGACGTTATGCTTTAAGTGGCGATTTGAGCGTGATTAGTAATATACAGTTGGATGATCTTGCTAGTTTAGTTTCAAGATTACAATGAATGATTTATGATTACGTATGTGAAAAGTCGTACCACGGAATCATTACATGAAAACGAGACACATAAATTGAAAAAGTAGAAACATGACACCTAGGGTGTGGTTAATGGAATAATGTGATTTGCAAAAGAGGAATAGTTTTGGAAAATTGCAATGTGGTCGGACTTGGTAGCCCATTGTGAGGAGTGCACGTGTAAACTATTTTCAAAAAAACCAATGGGAACCCGGAGAGGCGGAACCATTGTGGTATACTCGGGAACCCAGAGTGGCGGAACCAAGGGATGAATTGTGGTTTGGTTATCTGTGGAGAGGAGCCAACACAATTGGTTTAATGATTTTTGAAAACACACATGGGAACCTGGAGCGGCGGAACCATTGTGATGATACTCGAAAATCCGGAGCGGCGGAACCGAGGGTTTTGAATTGTGGATTGGTTATCCGTGAAAAGGAGCCAATGCCAAATTCAATATTTTTGTGTGCCAATGGGAACCCGGTGCGGCAAAACCATTGTAAGGATACTTGGGAGACCGGAACGGCGGAACCGAGGTTGGGTGTGTTAAAAACGTTTTTGGAAATGTTGATTTGGTATAAAAATGGTGACACGGTCTACGAGAAGTCGCGTAGGAGAAACTCAGAAAAATCATGAACAACAACATTAGTTTGGATATTGAATGTGGACGTGTCATTGTTAGCTATTTGTCAAATATGCATGTATTATGTGGAAATCGATAGTATTACGGTATACTGCTTGTAAGTCAAGGGTTAGTGGGTATGGATTATTCTATTGAGCTTTTGCAGCTCATGGTGTTACCTTTGGTGACCCTGACAAATTATATTGGTGGCGACGCTGGTATAATGTGTCTGACCTTATAGATGAACATGGTGAACTCTACCCCTTGGAAGCTTTTGGAGCCGAAGAACTGGCTAGGATAGAAGAGCAGGTGGAGCTGTAGTTAGGAATCTTAGTTTCCCTCATTTTGTGTAATCATGGGGATTATGTTGTAATAATGAGCCAGACTCTATTAAGATTTTCAATGAAATTTCCTATTTAACGTTCCCAAAATTTGGGACGTTACAATATTTGTATTACAGTGAGGACTTTGATTATTGAAAGTGATTATTATTTATGTTAAAAATTGAGGCATGACAGCTATGGACACCGACGGTGCACACACCGGCACGCGAGGCTTGCACGAATAATTTGAGCCGTTCAAAAATTTTGAAAAAAAATTTCTGAGTGGGCCAACGCAAAATCAACTTCATTGGATATTTGTAGGTGCTCGATCTAATTTTTTAATTTTTCATTCTTTTCATCTTAATGAAAATTTGAAATATTGGATCAAGCACCTACCCATATCCAATGAAATTTTTTCATGGGCCCACTCGGTTTTAAAAAAAAATTATTGAACGTCTCAAATTATCTATGGGGGATCTGAAGTGGGCCTGTGTGCCGGTGTGTGCACCAACCGTCAGTGTCTTTTAGGATCTTCGCAAGGGAAAACATACTATTCTACGGCCCAATTGGATGCATGATTAGTTTTGAGGGTATTATTTATGTAGGGCATTAAATAATAGAGGGTATTATTTATGGAGGGGCTCACATTGATGTGAATTTTATAAATGATGCATAAAAAATTAATTGATTTGAATGAGATATTAAAAAAGGAAATAAATAGTACTTGGATAAGGTTGTTTTTTAGTTAAAATATTGGTGGAAATATGGACCACCCAGAGGGATCCATAAATAATAGAATACCCCATAGTCCGGATTAAATAGTCCTAATAGTGACTTGGGATGATTGATGTGATTTTGTTTGCCAAGGCAAAAACATACTCCTACTATCATCCGGCCGGATTACTTAATCCCCATTTGGCTGTATACAATTTGGCTGGAGTATTTGAGAAAGAGCTCAAAAAGGAGAGGAAAATAATTCTCAGCCTCGCGAGGGAATTGGCGGGAACTCCGCAAGCTCCAATTCTCAAACGCTATTCATCACTTCCGCAGACCATATTCGTCACTTCCATCCTCTCAATTCCCAAAACAGCTATTCCTATATTCCACACACATTTATCCCTACGCATCTATCTATACAGATATATATGTACAGTCATTTTCAAATGAAGAGATTCTTATTTTAACTAAAATAAGGACTTTTCCATTTTCAATCGAATTTTGATGATCCGAGCCGTTCAATGTGTACAGAACATGATTTTAAGGGTAATTGTAAGAAATCATCAAAAAAAATGATCGGGAATGGCTTCATCTGAGCAGTTTTTGTTTGAACCGTTCGATAAAAAACAAACAAAAACTGCTCGAATGAAGCTCTTCCTGGTTATTTTTTTTTGCTGATTTCTTGAGGGAACTCTTAAAATCACGTTTTAAACACATTGAGCGGCTCGGATCATTGAAATTCGATCGAAAAAGGGAGGTCCGCATTTTATTAAGTTAGAGTGGTCGTTATGGGAATGACTTGATTTGAACAGTTTTTTATTGAACCGCTCAATAAAATACAAACAAAAACTATTTGGATGAAGCCCTTCCCGATCTTTTTTTTTTGCCGATTTCTCGCGGGTACCCTTAAAATCACGTTTTGATGACATTGAGCGGTTCGGATCATCGAAATTCGATCGAAAAAGGGGAGGTGCGGACGGAAAAGGGCATGGACTTGATCCGAAATATATATATATTATAAAACAGGAGGGTCTTTGGGAATATTCCTAAAAGAATATTCTCTTTCAACGGTTTAGATTTCTCATTTTATCTACTCATACAAACAAATCCAACGGTCTAAATTTTTCTACCCTTTACATACAAGGTAATGGCATGTTTTATAAATAGTGTGCAAACCTGGGGCTTAAAATCCTGGGGCTAACTATTCAATAATGGAAAACAACTATACTGAGCCTATTGATTGAGGAGTGGAGATAAAGGAAAACCTTTTTTTTTTTATCAAAATGAAAAATCTAATTTGATTTTTATGGTAAAGATGGGTAAATTATTGGGATTAAATTACAAAGAATACAAATTTCAGTTTCTCATTTCCTTAAAGTACGCCATATTGATTTACATAGGTTTTCTATCTTAAGAAAGAAGTTATGTTAGATGGCCTAAGACATGTGATTTTGCATCCTATATTGCAATCAAATTTTAGCACACATGAGTTCGACTTGGTTTATTTATTTTTGGCTGAATGATACAAAAATTATTGAGATTGATTGTGGAGTATTCAATAATGCAAGGGCTGAATAAATTCTTCGGATTGAGATTGAATTGAGTTCTGCATATGTTGTCACTCTTAAATTTTCATGTCACTAAGAAGAGGATCACATACTACACACTAATGTTTGAGCCATTAGTTAGCAAGTGCCGTAGGCACAGACAATTCCAACCGGAGTGCGTAGTGCCGTAGGCACGGGTAAGCACTAGTATATATATATATATATATATACACACACACACACACACACACACACAATCCGGATCCCTTAAGGGATCCCAGATGTAGCTGTGGTGCGGGATGCTTCTGTGAGCCGTTGGATTTAATTCCAACGGCCAGGACAAGAGATGGCAATAAACTCTCCAACAATTACACTTTACCCCGTAAAGCCCTCACACTTCCCCCCTTTCATGGCATTCCTGCAGAACACAGAGAGAGAGAGAGGCGACGCGAACCAGAGATCGAAGAGAAGGACGAACGAATGAACGAAGAGGAGAAGAAGACGAAGGAAGATCGACCGAGGTATCTCTGTCTCTCTCGAAAAAAAGAATCTGAATCGGAAGAAATTTCTCAGAAATTAGGTTTTTTTTTTTTAGGACAAACGACGAAGAACGAAGAGGAGAAGAAGATCGAAGACGAACGAAGACACAGCCAACATCCACCGAGGTCTCTCTCGAAAAAAAAAAATTCTAGTTAGTAGATGTGATTTTGAAAACCCTAACAGCTTATCCATCCTTTTTGTTGCTTATTTGAGCTTTTTGTGCTATTTATCAGTTATTGTTTGATTTCCCATTCCTTGTGAAATCAGCTTCTTTTCAATAACTAGGCCAGATTTATAACTTACGGTTTGCCTGAATCTAATCATTTTATTGGGCAATAATTTTCTGAAATATTAGTCCCATGTTTGGGATTGAATTGGGGTAGTTGACCTTTCATAAATTGCAAATGATTTTCTTCTAACATTTCGTTAATATATGACTTGCTGCAGTTTGATTCCAGAGAAGTATCACTAGTATTTGACCACGCTTGGCTTCCAAGGATTCTGATCACCGGAATACGTACAGTGAGTACTATTGCGTGGTGATGTTATTGATATGTTGTTCTCGGTATCATTTGTGTAGAAGCATCACTGTTGCATTTGTGCTTGTGTGAAAAAGGCATTGATTTGAGCATTTGAGGCTGCGAAATCTTGGCCCTTGTGTTCGTTGTGTGCAAGAAAGGCAACATAATATATATTTTTTTTTTTTCAAGTATTGTGTTTTGATTGTAAAGGCAACAGGATTGATTTTCCTTATTATATTGTAAGAATGAAACTTGACGGGTTGAATCTAATATGATGATTACTTAATGCTTTCTCTGGATTAAGAGATGTAAGGTCCTGTTATGGCTGCTGCTGTTATGTTGTTGTCTGCATGGTGTAACCTAAGGCTACAAGCTGTTCTGCTACTGTATTATATGTTCTGTTGCTGTTCTCCTGTTGTCCGTGAGGTTCATTTCCAGGAATGGGGCTGTATTCTCTTGATCAAGTAGAATGGGGTGACTAATCTCATGTGGAATTGTTGTTCTTCTATTTTTTGGATGATTGGGCTGGTCTGTATTCTCGGTTTGTTGGGTTGGTTTCATGACTGACTAATGGTACATGTGTTGGATTATAATTTGTATTCCAAAGATGGTTGATTGTGAGGTACTTGAAGATGCTAAAGTTTGATTGTATCATAGTCCTAGTTCGTTTTTTGTTGAATTCAGTATCTTGGGTGACCACAACTTAAGTACACCATATTTTGGTACCGTCTGATGCTTTGGTAGAGTTTTGAATTGTGGACTCCAAGGAAACATTATGTTGATGCCACATGAGATGGTATCCCAAACGTGATAAATGGTATCCCAAACATTATGTTAATCTGCTGACTGAGAAGATTAATGTTTGTTTTTTTGGAGATTAATATTTGGTTTTTTGGATCCATGAAGGTGGATTAAGTCAGTTAGTAGAAAGCATCTCACTTTGATCTCCACTTCTGATTTTGAAACAAGAAGTTAGGGCCCCACATTCTTTGATTTGGGCTGACTACATTCGTGTAACTTACGAGCACAAAATAAGCACCTTGTCAAGAGATTAACAAGGTCCGTAACCAGGAATGGAGCCAAAAGAAATTCTTGACGCAATTCGGGCTAGGTTCTTATTTGACAAGTAAATGAACACATTGTCCGTCCCGGGTTTCGTCGCCAACTGCAAGGCTCGGGGGCATGCCTTGGTGCGACGTGGGCATGCCTAAAGGAATATGGTGCGTAGATAAAATTGGCGAAATTATATTTTGATACCATTAGCACAACTTGTGATCTACTCGGGTAATATAAGCATACCCATCTCAATGGAAAAAACCCCGCGCATCCAAAACTAAAACAAGATCGACCACGAACTCCGTCCCCAAATTTTATTCTCAGTTGGCACTTTTTGATGTCCCGTCCCCAAATTTTATTCTCAGTTAGCACTTTTTTTGTCCAAAAAATATTGTCTCACCTCCAAACCAAAAGGATTAGAGTTAACTAAAGTTTTATTTTACCCGTCTACGTTATGTTCATATGCAAAACCATACACAGTCTTTCAAATGGCTACCTTGTAGCTTCATCTTAACCAAAAAAAAGTGTATCAAGCTTCGAAGCAAACTACCACTTGGACCACTCATATAAACCACATACAAGGCCGCCAGTTTCACTAACCTACTACTACTACTACTACTACTACTACTACTTCAGATCACTGGCTGCTTTTGCCACACATGTAGGACATAACACAAAAAACAACAATCCAAAGATAATTCTAGTTCATTTTCCCTCTATTTCTCACTCTCATTTGCATTGCATCAATCTCCTTCTGCGTGCCTTCAATCTTCATCTGCATTGTGATTGTTGTCCTCTGCATTTCTTCACTAATGGTCATGGATGTTGAATTCACACATTGTTCAACAGTCCTTACAGCTTTTTTTTTTGTCTGAACCATCATTGGCCTCAAATCAGCCCTTCCTTGCAAAATACAAGGCTCATACCAGCAAAAAAAAAAAACCACAATCTAAGTTTAACTGTAAAAAAAAAGAACACAATAAGAACTTAGGGTTTCAGCTCCAACGAACAACAAAAGAATAAATTGGGGCAATGCATGCAGCTCACCTTATAGTTTGCACATCCAAAGAACCTTCAACTTGGGTTCTTTTATGTTCCAGATTTCCTCAATGGTGTTGGTTCTTCGCAATAACAAAAGATCCCAAAATCACGATCACCATTGTTACCCGAACTACTTCCTTCCATGAAATGTATTGCTTTCCTTATGATTCTCCTCCTATAACGCTCTAAGATACTGAAAACAATTAAAGGTTTCGACAAAAGATCAATGGTCGAGGAGATCTATAAAGCAAGATCACCATTGGGTATTGATTTTTAATTCCTGCTGCAAAAGGTGCTAATAATTGATTATAAGTATTTGTCATTCACACAAGCTATGAGTGTAAATCCCTAAGATAGAAACAGATCAGATGAGGTCTCGATAGCTATCCAACCACTGCCAGATAAACATAGCCCATCATCCTTCTATTCAAATAAAGAATAAGGTTCAACACACGGAAAGCCCTTGCCCCAGGGCTTGCATACCATCACAACTTCCCAGCCAAGATTGTTTCCAAAAACTCTTAATTAAAAGAAAATGGTTACATAATAATAATGCAGAACCCAGAGCAAAATCAAATAGGAGATCATATTGGAGGGAAAAGCAGGATCAATTACTAAATCCAAATCTCCCCCTTCTACAAAAATGACCCAAATGCAAAGTTCAAAAAACACGACAAAGAACAGGAGAGGAGTGAACATTTCAGAAGGTAGAAGAATGAGAAAAAATAGTTGATTATTGTGCTTCTTATAAGTGCTTTTAGGCGACAAACCTCGATAACTCCAGTGTTTTCAACTTTCAACATGTAGCAGAAGACTTAAACAAACACAACCCCCCTTCTTCACTTGTCACACCATAATATCAAATGAGCTGTAATTGTAGTAACGGGAATACATAAAAAGGGTAAAAAGATGAGTACAGCAACGACCATATCTCACAATGTCAATTACGTGGGTTGTCACATTGCGTCCTTTGCAAATTGTGAATGCCTTAGCTACATGGGTTTGCATCAAACGAGTCTTATTCTCCTAATAATTCACCCAATTTGCTAGAGGTGTCAAATGGTGCCGGCACGGCCCGTTTAACTTCGTGCTAACCGTGCTTCGTGCCGTGCCGTGCCGGCCCATTTACTGTATTTACTCAAATCGTGTCGTGCCGTGCCGTGCCGTTTGTCAATCGTGTCGTGCCGTGCCGGCCCGTTTACTTAAATCGTGTCGTGTCGTGCCGTGTCATTTGCCAATCGTGTCGTGTCGTGCCAGCCCGTTTCTGAAATCGTGTCGTGTCGTGCCGGCCCGTTTTCTTAAATCGTGTCGTGTCGTGCCTGCCCGTGTTCTTAAGTCGTGTCGTGCCGGCCCGTGTTCTTAAATCGTGTCGTGCCGTGCCATTTTCAATCGTGTCAAGATGTGCCAGCCCGTTTACTTATTCGGGTCGGGTCGGGCCATGCCGTTGCCATTTTAGTCTGCCCGTTTACTGCTTGCATCACAGATACAAAGGTGAAATTCTATGAGGGTATAAGTTCCAGTCCCTTCACAAACGTAAGTTGAACTTCATTGAGCGATCAAATTCATACCAATATTGCATCTTACAACTCCATTCAAGGATATCCTAAATGTAATAAAAGAATTGAACCCTGAACTTTTCTTCTTTCACTTGGTACCAAGAAAACAAAAACTCAATTCAACCTAGCGTAGCAAAGTCATTTCACTTAGTTGAGATGACTTCTTCATCTTTTACAGAATTAATCAAGAAAACGTGAAGGATTGAAAATTTTCTACATTCTCAGTTTTCCTACCTATTGAACTCATTAAAAAGAAATAAACACAGCAGAATATTCTCTGATCTATGATATACAAAACCGAAAACAATAGCTACTCTATATGAGAATGGACTTGAAAGTTGTCAATGAGTGGCCATGGCCCCTACCAAAGTAAATAGTCACCACATATCAATTAGCAAATTCGTATATTTTTACTTAGCAAAAAAAGAATTCATATACACATATTGAGTTACTATAGGTCTGACAATTCCAAGTGAAAAAAAGAATTCATATACACATATTAAGTTATACCTTCCATTGTCTTGCTTTTTCGAGCTCAATGATGTTGGCAATCTCAGGATCGACAACTTCAAGTGGATCATTCAATTGCTTTGGCCACTGTATACACAAGTTTCAATTCAAAGGGTGAACAAACAGATATTAACAACCAATCAAAACGAATAAAAATTACATCAAAAGGAGGCGAAACATTAAATCAAACAGTTAACGGGCTTAACTGAGACACGAGATTTCTCCTTCTCGTACACAACTTCATTTGGCAATGATGCCTACACAACAAAACAAAACCAAAACCAGAGCAACATAAACACAAATCGTTCGCAAATAACAAGTGGTCTCTGCAAAATCAGTCACAACAGTCACAAGGAAGGGAAAAATTCAGACATAACAGAAAAAAACATAATGCCAAAACCAGAAAGAGACGCTCTGTCAGAAATCTTCTCTTTCTGCCTTTTGCCCTTTACTTACCTAGCAACAACGAGCGCTATCTCGAGTGGGAGCAACCCGTTGCGACCCTGCGCATGTAGTGGATCATGTAATCGGATATCAGGTCGAGCTCCATGGCTAAGGAATAACTCAACCACTCGAGGACATACAACCGAAGAGGAAAGTGGACACAGTGCCATTGCTCTGAGTGAGACTGTGAGTCGTGAGAGACTGAGAGAGTGAGATTGTGAGAGACTGAGAGAGAATCAGAGATGTCTGCTGCTAGGGCAACATCTCTTCCCCTTTTATATGAACTGTATGATCATGTGCGTATGAGATGCCAATAATCCATATGCACCAATAACGGAAAATTCTCGTAAAGTCCTATAATGAATCACTTGAGGGCCGCTCGAGCTGTTTTTTGAAAATCGGAACCGTCTATCTTTTATGTGGGAGCGATTATATTACTTTTTCCAAAAATGAAGTAATTTGGTCATCGTTATATAAATGAATCTACGTTCTGATGAAGGAGTTTTTAAAACCTGATAGACCCAAAAATTGGTGAGAGTCATTAAAACACAAAGAATAACAAAATGAACGGTATGGATCGTCATATTTATTTTGTGATCGTGTGGCTAACGTACATTATATTATAGCAGAATACCTTGGTTCATAACCAATTAAGTTCAATGTATATATTTGAAAGGTAGTTACAGACTATTTCTTTCGAATGTTCGATCTAAACCGTTACGATTTAACGTCTTATTAAATTTATCATTCTCACCTGAATAGGTGATAATCGAATGTCGGAAACCACATGATCGGAACACATTCGACGCTTCTAGAGGCATTAAAGTCTTATAATACACTACTTAAGGGCCGCCTAAGCTATTTTTTAAAAATCGGAACCATCTAACTTTTATGTGGGAGGGATTAGATCATTTATACCAATAACCAAGTAAAATGCTTATAGCTATATACTTGATCGGACGTAAAAAAAAATTCAATAAAACAATGAATCAACGTGCCGATGAAAGGGCTATAAAAATCTGAAGTACGAAAAAATTGAATCCAATGATTAAAACACTAAGCACAACAAAATGAACGCATTGAATGGTATCGATTGTCGTGATTGCGTTGCGATTGTGTGACTACTGCTTGATGGCCTCGTTTTTATATAATAGAGCTACATATTATAGACTAATTTTTTAAATCCATAACACAAATTAATTAGTGGCATAGTGGTTTGTTTGTGTATAAAAGGACCAAAGGACCAGGGTTTAAGTCCTAGTCCAGCTAACCCCTTTTTATTTTTATTTTTCTCTTATTTCTACTATGTATTTTTTTTCTTTTTGGTTTGACACTTTTTTTCTTATTTCTCGTTAGATTTGGGGTAAATAATATATGACTCTTGCACGTTTTCTTTCGTATTAAATTACTCTTGCATCATAAATATTTTGATAAGTTTTTTTTAAAATTTTACTTTTTATCTTGTATTGTAATTTTAAATTTGCAAACCAAAGGTCCAAAGCTTATTTTACTAACAAAAACAAAACAAATATTTTTTATCGACTAAAAATTGATAATTTTTTAAAAGTAAAAAAACGATTTTTTAAAAACATGATTTTTTTTAATAAATTGTTTTTTTTAAATTAAATATCTTAGTTGTTTACCTTTTTTACCTTTAAAAAAAGGTAAACAAATATTTTTTACCGAATAGAAATTGTTTAATTTTTTTTAAAATTTTAAAAATAGCCATTTGGCTTATTTAATTTTTTTTGTTTTTCCGTGCCTCGTGCCGTGCCCTTTCGTGCCCATGTCGTGCCGGGTCGTGCCCATGCTCGTGCCCATGCTCGTGCCCGTGCCTTGCTAGAACCGTGCCGTGCCGTGCCGTGCCATTCCTGTTCACTTTTCGTGCTCGTGAACGTCTACGACTGTGTCGTGCCGTGCCGTGCCAGACTAACTTTCGTGCCATGCCCGTGCTGTGCCACCCACTTCCGTGCCCGTGCCGTGCCTCGGGCCCACTACAATCGTGCTGTGTCGTGCCGTGCCAGGCCAATACCGTGCCTGCGACGTGCCGTGCCGCCCCGTGCCCGTGCCGTGCCGTGCCGGCACGGCCCATTTGACACCTCTACAATTTGCAAAGGACAGATGCCATACTAATCAAAACAAAAACCTAACCCTAACACCATTCCAAAATCGAAATCGAAACCCTAACAAAAAGGGGTTCAAATCAGTCAAACGGTGAAGAGAGACAGATACCTTATTTGGTTCAATCATGTTCTCCAGTCGATCTTCTTCGTTCTTCTTCTCCTCTTCGTTCTTCGTTGTTCGTCCTAAAAAAAAAAAACCTAATTTCTGAGAAATTTCTTCCGATCCAGATTTTTTTTTTTGAGAGAGACGGAGATACCTTGGTCGATCTTCCTTCGTCTTCTTCTCCTCTTCGTTCGACTTTGTTCGTTCGTTCGTCCTTCTCTTCGATCTCTGGTTCCCATTCTCTGGTTCGTGCCGCCCCTCTCTCTCTCTCTCTCTGTCCTGCGTGAATGCCGTGAAGGGGGGAAGCGTGAGGGATTTAGGGGTAAAGTGTAATTGTTGGAGAGTTTCTGCCATCTCTTTTCCTAGCCGCTGGATTAAATCCAACGGCTCACAGTAGCATCACGCACCACAGCTTCATCTTGAGGGATCTGGATTGTGTGTATATATATACAGTCAGTTTCAAATGAGAGAGTCCGCATCTTAGTTAAAATACAGACCTCCTCATTTCTTTCATTTTCTGATCGAATTTCGATGATCCAAGCCGCTCAATGTGTTCAGAATGTGATTTTAAGGGTACCTACTAGAAATTGGCAAAAAAAATGATCGGAAAGGGCTTTATCCGAGCAGTTTTTGTTCGAACCATTCGATAAAAAATAAACAAAAACTGCTTGGATGAAACCCTTTCCGATCATTTTCTTTACTGATTTCTCGCGAGTACCCTTAAAATCACGTTTTGAACACATTGAATGGTTCGAATCATCGAAATTTGATCAGAAAAGTGAGGTCTGCATTTTATTTCAAATGAGGTGGTCCTCGTAAGAGCCGGAGTGTATATATATAATAATACGTACACACACGTTTATATCCGTGTGTATATGCTGGTCGGGTGTGTTCCAGATCTCACAAACTGAACC
The DNA here is from genome assembly GCA_019656835.1 of Rhododendron ovatum. NCBI lineage: Eukaryota > Viridiplantae > Streptophyta > Magnoliopsida > Ericales > Ericaceae > Rhododendron > Rhododendron ovatum. The sequence goes on along the minus strand of CM033802.1, from coordinate 40,413,226 downwards.
CTAACAAATCAAAGGTTCTCCCCTCTTGGTGACCTACGAGTGATTTCTTGACGCCATCGCTGGTTAGGTTGAAGAAGTTGGATTCGATTTTGAATGAAACTAGGGCTTTTTTCTGCCGCGCCATGGTAGGACTAAACTTCGTCCAGTAGAAAAATCCAAGTGATCTTTTTCTGATTACATTTGCAGAAAGATGAAATTACATGCCAAATCAATGGCCTCTCAGAAGGAAGCAACGAATCCTAAACACCAACCTCTCTTGAAGCCATCGAGCAACCGTGAGGCTGTTGGGCCTCCATTAAAGCGTAAAAGGAATGAAGAGTCTATTTCTGTGAAGCAGATTTTAAAGCAGAACCCTGACCAAAAGATTTACGCTAGCGAAAAGGGGCGAAAGGGAAATTCTGAAGAGAAAAGGAACAGTCCTACTGCCCTCACCCGTAGTGTAAGCTTTACGCCTTTACTGAAATTTTTTTTTTTAATCGGCGAAAGTCATTTTTTTGTTAGAATAGTTAGATTAGTACCTTGGGAGAGGAGTTGAACTTCTGATCCCGTACCTCCTGGCACCTAAGTGCACTTGGATGCCGTTGGGCTAAATGCCCCTTGGCGTCTTTACTGATGGTCTCGCTTAATAAAATAGCAAACTATTGATGGGTTTTAATGTGGAAAAAACAGGAGCCAAAACCTCTACCAAGTTTTGAAAGTTTTGCTATAGAAGAGGAAGAAGGTTCAGGTATTGTGTTTTGGTTTGCTTTCCTACTGGTTTCCCAAGAAATTCCCTTGCATCTTTTATGTGCTGATCAGAGTTCATTTCATGCCCTCTGTTCATTGGATATGCAGGTGGTTACGGCACAGTCTACAAGGCTCGGAGGAAGAATGACAGAGCATTATTTGCTATTAAATGTATGAGAGAATAGTTTTCGTCTTTCGTTCTATCTGAGTCTGCAGTTTGAGTATGAGAAGAGCATCTCTAGCTCTAACTCCTATTTGATTTAAAAGTAAACACTTGAGTAAAAGTGAAGCAATCCAATGGGCAAAACCAAATCTAATCACATATTTAGTAAAGCTTCATTAATGGCATGAATGCAAATTTGGGAGGCAAATAGTCTTGCAAAAGTTGTTTAAAAATTTGAGTTAAAACTCAATTTGATATAGGTTTGAGTCGAGGAGTGGAGTGGATTTTAGGGTGTTTTTACCATTTAAGTTTGAGTAAAAAGATGTAAGGGCTGGAGATGCTCTATAAAGGCAATGCAATGTGTTTCAGTACTTGGTTTTTGCTCATGGCATTAGACTACTTTCAACTTCCTGTCTATAGTAACCCTTTTGATTACACGGATCTTAGACTAGTTTTCTCTTACATTTGTAGGACTATATACTTCAAGAGTGCAACTTCTTGCATTTGAAATTTATTCGTCAAGCGATTTTTCATTGTTCTATTATGACTGTCATTTCCATCCGTTGGTAAGTTTTTTTTTGCTATGACTTCCTGTGACAAGAAATATGAGAGTCTCAAAACTAAATTAGGTAACGAGACAGTATGTGGTTTCCTATATTCATTTCCTTTTCCAACATAATATTATTGGGAATCATACGTCGCACTCTACATGAAGCTTGTTGGTTTAAATATGGGAAGAGTACCCATGGATGCAATGTCATTATCAAAAAATCCTAATACACCTATGTCAATGGTTCTATTAATCAGGTCTTGTTGTTCAACTTCCAATCTCATCAGAATTCAACTCGTAGATGGCAAGATCACAGTGCTTTCCATAAATTTATTCAATGAACTCAAATCACACGTAGTTACGCAAAATGGTGAAGCCACGTTGCTGCTTTGGTTGCAATAAGTATTTTTTTTTCCCATTAGTTTGGATATGTGTCAAATATTGTGTAAAATGAATTTCTCATGGACCAAGAAATTATAATCGTTTATGAGCTTCAATTAAGCACCAATGCTAAGATGGGTTTATAGAATGGTCTCAAATGTTCTCATTTTGAAGGCACCCAGACATCATGTTGAGATGGAGTTGCTTACCTAATGCCAAATGGATTATTTGGTTGTATTGGAACAGGTCCTCATGCAAATGCTAATAGACACCGTGTTCATAATGAGCTGAAGATGCTGGAGCGATTTGGGTAAGAGTACTGAAAACGATCGCTAAAGAACCGATTATATTTTCAAACTCAAAGTTTATATTCCGAAAGTGATCCTGATGATTCAGGGGGAAGAACTTTATCATAAAGTATGAAGGTTCTTTCAAGAGTGGAAAATCTGAGTGCCTTGTTTTAGAGCATGTTGAGCATGACAGACTTGAGGTAATTAGCAAAACACAAAAGCTATTATTTGTCCACTGTTCTCTAAATTGAGAATTAAGTTATCCACTAAAATGTTTAGGTCTTAAAGAGAGAAATAGATGTTTTCCAGCTCCAGTGGTATGGCTACTGTTTGTTCAAAGCCCTTGCGCGCTTACATAAGCAGGTGAGATATTAAGCATCTTATGAATACACTTTCCTTTTGGGTTGGTAGGATTTGTCCACAGCTGATTAAGTTTGTGCTTCTTCTGCCACTTCAGGGTGTAGTTCACAGAGATGTTAAACCTGGCAACTTCCTTTTCTCCCTTAAGGTCAATAGAGGTTATCTCATTGACTTTAACCTTGCTATGGTGAGTGATACTTGTCTTGGAATTTTCAGTTTGCCATCCCTATAATTTCGGAAAATATTTTCTTACCAAGTATTGTTTTGTTTTTCCTTCACCTTGTTCAATGTAGGATCTCCATCTGAAGTATGGACCTATTGGTAAGCTGTTGCTCTCTTCTTTTATAGTTTCAAAATTGTTTTCATTTTGTAGATTCAAAATGAAAACAATGGTCCTAGGTCTCACTGGAATGTTGCCAGTAAGATAGCCTGCTTAGGCGTATTGCTACCTTTACTTCCTCTTGTTGTGTTATTTTATTTGGTCTCACTGGAATATAATTGAAGAACTGGATTAATGGAGCTACTTGGCACAACTTCACAGACAAATCAATGGTGGGCTATGATGTGAGCATCAATTGTATTCCACTTGCCCATGCCAAATCTCTTCCTCCTACCAATCAGAAGACAGGTAAATCCTTGGAAGCAATCCATAAGGGCGCTGGAAAAGGCTCTAAACCACTTTTATTACCCAAGAATCTAAAAAGGAAAGCTGTGAAACAAACAAATGCCTTCATGGAGTTAGGCAGTAGGAATGCGATGGAAAGCCAAGGCGCAGATGGCTCTTGGATAACTTCAGCAAAGGATGCAACAAGACGTGGAACTCCATCAAGAGATAGATTGAGGGAACCCATCCCATGCCAAGGTAGAAAAGAGTTGATCAGCCTGGTGCATGAAGCAATGCAGAGTTCAAATTACAAAGCACAAAGTGCTCCAGCTTCCAAGAGAAAAAGGATTGCTGCACTTCCTGGAAAAGTAGATCAAATACTTGTTTACCTTACTCCAATGCCACTGCACTCCGCTGGCTATACTGTTGCTGGTGCTGGGCCGCTGGAGAACAAAAGTGTATTGTCTATTTTAGGTACTTGAATAACATGATATACTGACCCTTCAAGTTTTCACTAGGATTGCTCACATTCTTGTTCTTTTTTTCCTCTTTCCATAGGGGATAGAAAGCAAAAGAGAGAAGGCCCTTGTGTTGGAACCAAGGGCTTTCGAGCTCCAGAGGTGGGAAATTTACGTTTTCTTCATTTTGTCATTTAATTTTGTTCTCTTAAAGTTGATGCAGCAACATAAACAAAATGGGGAATACTGTTGAATTCAGAATCGGTTGTAAGAGCAAGAGTTGAAAATTGCAATGTAGGAAGTTTATTCTAAAGTAAATTTTTTTCACGTGGAGTAAGAACCCTGAAAATTTTGAACTTGAGTAAGAATTTGGAATAGTAACAGATGCACATTGACGAATCACATCCTTAATAAAGCTATGTGAATTTAATGAAGAGTGCCCTTAGCGGATGGTTTCAGCTTGTACATCTATTAAGAACAAGGTTCTCTTCTTTCCTTGATTTTCATCTTTGCGGTGTCCTGAGTCCTTCAAGTTCAATCAAGTTGGTTGAGGGTTTTGTGTTTGTCAGATGATTCAAGTGTCTTAACGTCTGCTGGTGGCAAGTACCAACTATTCCTGAGGAAGTTGAGGAATCTTAATTATGCTCTCCATTTTGTTGTATTCACATGGGTGTAAAGATAATTTTGAACTTTTAATCATTACATGCAAAAAGAGTGGATTCAGGTTCTCGTGAGCCAACATTGTAAGCATACACAGACCTTGCCACGCACATATCATTTTAGGCCCCACCATGGAAATCCAATATCTTGAGAGTTTCGTTCGTGTTCTGATGTTCTCATCCTTCTCTTTAACAGGAGATGTGGGTTCAAAGCAAGTGTCCGAATTTTCTTTTGCCACTGCAATTTGTTCAGATTCCGCATGAAACTTGGCAATCCCTATAGTGCGAGGCATAACATTTTACGCTTGTCTTGCGATTTCATTCTAGACAAAGGAAAAGAATATAAGATTATGTATTCATACAGGTACTATTCAGATCGCAACATCAAGGCACCAAAGTTGATATCTGGTCTGCAGGGGTCACCTTACTATATTTGATGATTGGACGAACACCATTTACTGGTGAACCTGAACAGTAAGGATCCTTAATCTTCATTGCAAGAAACCAAACATACTAGTTATTTTCTTTCCAACCTGTTGTTACCAATTGTAGGAATATCAAAGAAATCGCAAGGTTGACGGGCAGTGAAGATCTCTGGGAAGTGGCCAAGCTGCATAATGGTGAATCTTCATTTCCAGTGGTATAGCACTGCAATCATTACGAACTATTCAAGTATTCATCGGTCAACTATTTCATTTTCTTTGAGCTTATTTTTCTGTTGCAGGATCTTTTAGATGTACAATTCTTGCCATCTATGAAGCTGCGAGATTGGTGCAAACAGAACACGAAAAGACCAGAATTCTTGGATCTTATTCCGAGATCACTATTTGATCTTGTGGATAAGTGCCTAATCGTGAACCCAAGACAGAGGATAAGCGCAGAAGAAGCACTAAGGCACGGGTTCTTTTCTCCATGCCATGAGGGCCAATGAAACAAGAGACTACTCACGGAATGACTCAGCTCGGACTCTGAAACTACCCTTCTTTTGCATGGGCAGTCAAGGTGAGCCATCCTTGTAGGGTAGCGTATTTTATATTGTAAAAAGAAAAAGCTCCCCAGTTGACTTCCATTTTGTGAACATATTTTAACTATGTTGATATCTGAATTTAACTGATATAGACGAAAATTGGATGACTCTAGATCACTAGATGCTTATTGTTACAGCGGATTGAGATACAATTATGACACCGTTATTAAACCGGTCTATCTCATGGTGTTTTTTTAAGTCAACCCGTTTACTTGGGAAGTGTATTTGGATGCAGTCAGTAATCAAATTTGTCAATATACTGAAGAAGACAATAAATTCTGGGTTGGTTTGCCTGGGGATTTCCTGTTGGTTTCTAAATGCGTATTATCTTAATGTGTGGATAAATCTCCTACTCTATGTTGTCGAATGATTAATCATTGAATTAGGGGGAACTAATAGAGTTAAGCACAAATTGCTCCACTTGCATTCTTGCCATGTAATAATGTATAATAACCAACTTGTTACAAGCTTTTTTTTACCAATATTGTATACATCAGTGGAGGGTTAGCGGGGGTTAGTAAGTTAGTCTACATAAGGTTCAGAGGTTGTTCATAGCTCTTAACCCGCAAATGCCTACGATGGTGCTCAAACCCTAGTCTCTCACATGGGGAGAACTAGGAGATGTCAACTGAGTTAGAGCCCATTGTCAACTTGTTAGAGTATCAACAATGCTATAATCAAAAGCAAAATGTTTTTAAAGTTAACAATGTTGGTGCAAAATATGGCTCGCAATGTTGTAATCAAATTTAACAACTTCCTTAGAAGTAATCAAATTTTGGGCTTTAGATAATCAAAATTAGCAACTTTTTGATAATAACCAAATTTAATAACTCTACATATTCTCATTCAAATATACCAATTATTATACAAAAATGTTCTATATCTCTTCCCTTTTTCTCTCTTTTCAAACAAATTTAATAACTTTAAATATTCTCATTCAAATACACCAACCATTATACAAAAATGTTTTATATCTCTTCCCTTTACCTAGCCTCATCACCTTTATTCAGCTATGATCACAGGACTTTTGGGGCATCCCTACACCCTGTTTATTCGTCTGAAGTTAATCTCGTGGCAGGGGGATGTTCTCCCTCTCACACACAACCCCCATCACATTTCCTCCCTCACTTAATGAGAGGGAGGCTAGCACTCCAACCCAACCAACCCTCCTTCAGCTGGTTACAGCCCCTCTCACCCTCCATATCTCCTATAAATACCCCACATTGTATCCCATGCAAAGGGTTACAAGTTTTGTTACCAACTTGCCAAGTTAAAAAAGAACCCTAATCCCTTGTTCATCGCTTTCTTCCCAAAGTAAGGTGTTAACAAGGAATACATCACCCATTCACATCCCTCCATACACACCCTCCATCATCCAACTCTCAAAGTTCAAAGCTTATTCATCTTCCAAACTCAAAACCAAAGGTATAACACCTTGGTAATACTTTCTGTTCTGATCCCTAAGGGGGGTTGGCAGGGTCAAGGCTGGTAATCAATACCAGTCCTAGCCTTAAAGCTAGCAATGTTTCAAAAACCGTTAGAGCAAGGACTAGCGTGCGCCAGTCTGTAAGTCGCAAATGCCACTCTGTGGCAATGCAAGCATGTCAGCGTGGGGATTGGTACCTTGTTGTTTTATGTTTATATTTGTATATATCTCACTGTGAGCATGTTAAAAACTAGTTTATTGCTTTCCTTTGTTAAAACTGTTAGCTGTATTTCAATACTCATACCTGCTGTTATGGAATACCTCTGGGGTCTTTCTAAACATGTCTCAGAATCGAGAAAGTGCAAAGCCAAGCACTGGTTAAGTGGCTTAAATTGGCATACCATAGTGGTTTACCCGCGTACGCCAGTCGAACCCTGACCAGTGGCTGGCCATTGCATGAAAACTAGGCATTGGTCTCTGTTTTGTCCCCACATTGTTTATGGGGTGTATTATTTATTTTGTGGCTTTATAGCCCATTTAAACTGCTTATAACTGTATATTTCCTGTATATAATGTTGCTTGGTTTGTCCTGGGTGTGCACTGGTCATTTCCAGAACCCAGAAGGTTGAAAATAAGAACTGTGGGCTTAGGTTTACTGGCGTAAGCGAGTTACGTGATGGCGTACACAGGTTGAGCCACCATGTGGTGACTTGTTCAGTGCATGCTGGTATCTTTCTGCGCACGTCACTCCGGAATGGTGTCTTCCAGTCTGTTTGAAACTCCCATAGGAGTCTGTTTTCATCCTATACTAATTGTTTCAATAAAGTGAGCATGCTATTCTATCACATCCTACCAACATGTTTCAGTTTTAATCACTATAAACTGCTCCCCTGCCCTAACTGGCTAAAAAATGATTAATGAGAGAAAAACACAAATGTTTTACAAATGCCCAAGTAGAGACTGATTTCCAGATTGGGTGAGAGAGGTGCCTCAAAACCCTTCCCTTATTGTAATTTGGCTCTCGAACCTCAGATATCAAAGGTGATGACGGACTAGTCTATACCTCTTCAAAATCAAACAACGTGACAAAATCGTTCCAAGTTCGGTTCCTTGGGTGGCATACCACAAAACCCAAGTGGCGACTCTGAATTGAGCGTTTTGCCGTGCTTTCCAAAAAGGATGCACCCGATTTTACACCAAATTTTAGGGGCGTGTGCCCACAATTAGTATTCTATTTGCCTCTTGCTTTATGGAGTAGTACTGTTTTATGGAGTAGGAGATTTATCATTTATCCACATCACGATGGGTGCATTATTTATTTGTGTCAATAGCACCTCTGTTTTTTACCTGGGCATTTTCTCCTCTCTTTTTTTTCAAAAATATAAAAAAACCACAGAAATTTCACAAATATTCACGTCTAACGGTTTCATTTAATACTAAATCATAAATCTATGAGGAAAAAAATAATGTCAATCATAATAGGATATTATACCTTAAGCATAATAGAATTGAATAGGAGCAATTCTATGGTGATTGTTTCTGGCTATCACGTTTTGAGTACCTATGTGAGGTGTCACCATTGCATTGGTATAATGTGCTACAAATGAGGTACATTTTACCAATATAGTGGTGACATATCACATACAAAGTTGGTTGAGAGGTAAGCCCCATAAGACCACGGGCTTAGACAACCCTAGCCATGGGGCAACCCAAAAACTAAACATTGTAAACTCAACCCACAAAAAAAATAGTTTCAAATTAAGTGAAGTTTCTTAGAACACTACCAGTTAGGGCTACACATGGATCGGTTTTGTGCAGATTGGTCCAGTTCCGAATTTAATCCACTCGCGGCGAATTGTCATTTTTCCATCCACCAATCGTTCGTGATGTTGTTTGGATGGTTTGGTTTATATGCGGTTTCAGTGGATCGGTTTCGGCAGTTCCGATGGATTTTGGCATGCAATTTAATTTTTTTACATACACCAAAAAGTTCAAAAATAAAGCCCCAAAACTTCACCAATCAAGTCTAAACAAATTTAAACAAGTCTATACATTGATCCATCCTAAAATTGAAACAAGTTCATCCACCCTAAAATCAAAGCAAGTTCAAAACATGGATCAATTGAATTTCACTTCGATATCAATTGAATTCAAGCAAATAACTGTATAACAGTACACTTTAAGAAGCCAATTGGTTGGTTACGTTCTTAGAATCTGATTCCCAATGTGATATTTAGGTTTACATGTTGTTTGGATGCTAATGGGAATAGGGCTTGGGTAGTGCAGTGCAATATGTTTTTCTATTGTTTTGTAAGAATTTGCGGATTGAATGGATTGGACGAATTAACTGGAACTGATTCGTATCCGAACCGAATCCGCCAGAATCAGTATTTTTAGACCTGTATCCGTCCATAGCATGCCTCGGTTTGGTCTGGATTGGGCGGTTCGCTTCATCCACTGGACAACCCTACTACCAGTCAACCAATATGGTGATATTTAGGGAGATAAGTTATTCCAATAATTTTGACATTTGAAAACAATATTGCCGAGAGAAGTAACAAAATTGATTGACATTCTTGATTTTATAATGTTTTATCGGGAAGATGATGGTTTCCCAATAACATGGGTTCTTTATCGAATTTTGTTGACAATACTGGTTATAATTACTTCACTGGAAAAGAGTTTTCTAAGTTGATAAAAAATTTACTTTCGGAATACCCCAAGAGAGATTAATTGTATTGGTTATGATCTAATCTTAATTGAAAATTAGCATTTGGAAAAATTAAAGTACGATGACTGACTTGTAAATTTTGCTTCAAAAAATGGAAGGAGAAGTTTTTTTTGAATGTGCTAATCAGAAAGCACTAGATCAAAGATTGCATTTTGAATTTGAATATTTAATGTAATTCAAGCCAAAAGCACAATATAAATTAGATTTTGGTTTATTTGGTTTTGTTTGGACTTGTATGTCTTTTAGAAAGAAAGCAGTAAAACTAGTTATTAGCATGCTCAGTGTGATGAAAATACAAACAAATCATAGGATTCCTGTCCCCACGCAAGATTTGCACGTGCTGCCATAGAGTGGCGCACGTGAACTATGGACCGGCGAGCGCAGGTCCCCTATGCCACGGTTTTTGAAACCTTGTTAGATTTAGGGCCAGAATTGGTATTGATTACCAGCCTTGGCTTTGCTAGCCCCGCTCAGGGATCAGGACAAAACAGATAGTAGGTGTTATACCTTTGATTTTTAGGTTTGAATGGTGGTTGAACTTGAAGTTTGAAGCTTGAAGGGTGTTGGTAGATGGTGTTTGAATGGTGGTTATGCATTGTAGGAAATGTGTTTGCTCTTTGTATGGCTTTCTTGGTAGCTTTTTTTTGTAACCTTTTGATATATTTTTTTGGTGTCACCCTTATAAGTATGTGCTTATGACGAAAGAGAGATACTCCAGGATGTATAGCCCGAAGCGTAGGACTTTCAGTCATTTGCAGAGTAACTCGGTAAGACTGAGATCGTACCACAAGGAATCAAATACAGCTTATTCGGATTGTAGGCTTTGTGTGAGGTTTTCGGCGTTTAGATGGTCAACTGTCGGTTTTGCTTTGAAAAGCAGAAAACTATTGTAAAAAAGACTAGAAATGAGGTTTGAATTAAGATAAAAAGGCGGCAAGGTCTAGGAGATTAAACCACTCGATTACTTAGCCATTTTAACCATTTCTTTCTAAAAACTCAAGGACAAAACATAGACAATCTTGAACCTGAAGCACTGAAGCATAATCATGGATTTAGTTCCGGAACGTTTTAAACTTGTTTAGTAAATATATAATTCAAACACCGGGAACATTTAAAGCTCTAAGCAGCGTGTGTACCCTGAAGGTTAAAACTCTGGCCAAACACGATAAAAAAGGGTAACAACTTTAAGGTTTGGACAAAAATAAGAGATTTGAGCATTTCCTTACTAAACCATGATCAAGTTATAGAAAAACCATTAAAACTACTAAATCATGGGGAAGATATCACCCCATGACCAAGCCTAAGTCCTCAATATTGTAGAGGATCCAAAGCATACGAACAACTTTAATAAACGGAAAATTGACAAACAACAAATACCTTAAGGTGTTCTTGAACAATTTAATTTAAGAAAGCTTGAAGATGACAATGGAGTTCTAAAACTTTAAAAGACTTAAAGCAAATAATATCTAGGTCCATATCTTAAAGGGAGAAGAGGGGTATTTATACAAAACCACCTTTCTCTCTCTACAAGTATCCAAAAACTTGTCAAAAGTAGCAAGTATTCCATGTGGTATTGATACTTGATATATAGTTTATCGATACCTAGAAGCTAAGCCTGCTTGACCAGTCTCCGTAATGCTCTGGTATCGATATGCCCTTAAAGCTGTATCGATACAACATTCTTTGCCTTCACTGGTAACTTAGTAGTATCGATACAACCCTTAATGCTGCATCGATACCACACTGCTATCTCCAGTTCTACCTTCCAACTCCACGACTTGGCATCCAATGGCCCCAGACTTCACCCGATGCTTTGTTCCTTCACTCTTGTCTCGGTGGTGGAGTTCCACATGGCGCGGGTACTCAGACACCCTTGAGGGTTAACCTTGGTGCCAAAACACGCCTTATTAGGACGTAAAACCTAAGACTTACTCAAACGAACCTTACGTGCAAAATCACTATAAAAGCTAGATAAACGCAAGTAAATATGCTATAAAAGAGGACTAAGCGCACCAAATATCTTGCCCCATGGATTCCCGAATGTCCGTGGGCGGGGAAGGCTCGCGAGCGTCAGAAGTTGCTGCGTGTGAGGGAGATGGAGCTGGATCAGTAGAATAAGAGATGAAATTATCAGCATCTTCTGAAGAAGAAGAAGATTGAGAAGAAATCGTGTTAGGGCCCCCACCAAGATCTATGAACAGAGGCATTTCGGGCCTAAGCATACCTCCAATCACCTCGGAGGATCGTGGCTCTAATTACAGATATGGGATTGGATCCGCGTGGGACTAGATAAGCTTTGTCTCCCTGGCTTCCACAGGAGAATCGGGGATGTCGACAATTTCGAGGATTGATCCCGCAGCGATTGAAGATTGGGTCCTCTTGCACTCTAGGAGAGTGGCTTTGGGCACGACATCATCCTCACTTTCATCCGATACCACGGCTGCATAAGAAAAAAGATATGCTTCAACGATGATTGGCAAAAGAGGAAAATGAAGATTACTAAGAGGAACAACATGATGAGCTTACCCTCAAGAGGGCACCGCCTGGCGAGGGCAATTGTGGCGGTCTCTTCCTGCCCCTCTTAAGCTGCTGCTTCTGCCAGCTGCTCTTCAGTTGCAGCTTTCGCCTGCTCCTCCTTTGCGGCAGTTGCTCGCTGCTCCCACTTGACACCAGCTTCCGGCTACTCCTACCCAGTGGGAGTATCTACTTTTTGCCATTGCACAAAAGACTTCAAGATATCATAAACCAAAATTGAAGAAGGTACAATAGAAGCAGGACTACTGAAGCGCAAAGAGAAAGTCATACCTTGCGGAGACGCTTTCTGTGTGGGCTGCCTCCCTCTGGAGATACCTGCGGAGGAGTTGGCCGTTTGGACCCGGGCTCAGCTGGGGGTTGCGTTCTCTTGTGAGCGCCCCTCGCAGGAGCTCAGTGCGTGACGGCTGAGGTCGCGGGAGGAGGCTCTGCCGGGAAGCCCACATTTAAGGGCTGCACTACAGTCACACCCCACATACTGTGAGAACCTTGCCAACCAGGCATTTTTTCATTAATAATGGCCCGTAGCAAAGTATCCCACTTGTTGATTGTAGATTCCGTGAGAACCTCTGCTTGCCTGTGCATGAAGTTCAAGAAAGAGTCCAGGTTCCGAAGCTAGAATAAGCGATAGTCCGCGGCATAAGCTCTGCTCTTAGTCTTCTCAGGGTTGGACAAGTGATATAAGTCATGGAGGGCCTCACCCCTATGTTGCCGCACAAAACAGCGCTGGCAATTTGCGAAGGATGGCCATGGCGAGGCAGCCCCGGGCACCCCTTGATCGAACCCTGGCTGCCTCACGAAACGGTCGGGGTGGTAGAGAGTTGCTACCCAGGCTTCAGTACTGACGCAAGGGAGCCACCTAGGGATGGCGATGAGAGTAGCATTTATAACTACCCACATGATGGAATCTACACCACCCGCGGCCGAGACACTAGCAAGGGCAAGAAGAAGGCACTGGCCAATACCAACGATGCCCGAAGAAGCAGGGCTACGAGGCCGTGCGACAAAATTCTCCATGAAGTTGGAGGCCTCGTACCATGAGGCGTTGCTACTGGTCCCATACCACTGCTCAGAATGAGAGCGTTGATCTATTGCCTCGAAGGCTCGCGAGACAGGCACAATGATGGGAAAATGCTTATAGAAGAGGCTGAGTAGGAAACTGGTGTGAACCATGGTAAGATGGTCGCACCTCCCAAGGGACCTCCTGAGATCAGAATGAACCAAGTCTAGCTGGTGATGGAGAGTGTTGGAAATTTACCGAATTTCGGGTGAATGAAACCGGGATTTTGGAGGGTCTTCCGAGGCAACCGGTCCCGAGTTCGTTGTATCCGGACGCCCCATAATCAATAGACGTATTGATGTGTGGGATTTTGTAAACTCCCGTAACCCCTCCCCATGATGGCCATGATGATGAATTATTCAGCAATTGATGGCTGTTTTATTCTTGTAACCTCCAGCATTTGATGGCAGCATAATGGCTGAATTCATTTCAGCGATTAATGGCTGCATTCACCCCTCCTTCCTCCTCTGCTCTATATAAAGGAGGCTCCCGGTTTGGAGTAGGTACAAGTAATTCCACAATCCTCTTGCATATTCTGAATTTCGTTTTTGAGAGAGAAAGGCAGACGGTAGTCAGTTCGCCAAGGCGGTCGACGGCGGTGTTCCGACGGCTTGCGGTTTAGCCGAGCCAACCCTGGGAGGAAGACGCCGAACACGAACCTACAACACCGACGGTAGGCGGCGAATCTTTCTTAAGGAGACTGTGGTATCACACAGGACTCGGTTTGTTTTTCCTGTAAAATCGTTTCGTATATCTACTGTTCCATTCAGTTTAGTGTTTGTATTATGTCTTGATTTTGTAATTCATATAGTATCAATGGAAATTGTTCTCTGGAATTTCTATTATTGCCGAATTTTTCCAACAAGCTTAAGAAAGATTCTGATCAATTCAATCGGCAATGAATTCCAGAAAACAGTTTCTGTTTTGGACTAACATTTGAGTTGCAAGAACAGATTCATGACTGGACAGATTCGTGGTATAAGGAGTTCGATCAATCTGCCGATGATTCATATGAGATTATCACAGATTGATTAATGGATCGAAACGTGATATGATAACAGACCCATATGGCTACGACCATGGCTTGTCGTGCGCGACAGGGCCACTGCTCGAAGATGGAATTAACAGAAAGGCTACGGCCTAAGGCAGTCGTGCGCGGCTTGGCCTTAGATTAATTTTGGTTGGCCTCTGGGGTGATCTACTTGGCTTCTGCCTTGACATCGCCTGGCCTTGATCCCACTGTTATAATCTGCTTGGCAGAGGCAATTTGGGTGCTAGGCTTGTGATTAGCCAGAGGTAGCTTGCGGCCTTGTGTGCCTTGCCTGAAGTGATTAGCCAGTGGTAGGCGCGAATCACTCAGCCTTGGTGCGCGGCCTATGTGTGCCTTGCCTGAAGTGATTAGCCAGTGGTAGGCGTGAATCACTCAGCCTTGGTGCACAGCATATGTGGTGTTAGCCGGTACCCAAATTATGCTGCTTTGCAGAAGGGGAAGTCAGATGGCCACAATCTTGCTAGTAGCAGTTTGTGTATACTGTTTACCTTTCGGGGGCGCTGCCCCCGAGCCCCCGCCAGGGGGCGCGACCCCCTGGACCCTCGCGACCCGGTCCCGCTGAGGGCGCTGCCCTCAAACTCCCGCCTGGGGGCGCTGCCCCCAGGACCCCCCGTCAGGGGGCACGGCCCCCTGAGACCCCCGCCAGGGGGCGCGCCCCCTGGGACCCCCAGGTTACATGGTATTGTGGGGGATGTTAGACTTAGCTTATTTGATAGATTGTTAATCTATGCTATATAGCTTGTCATTATGATATTGAGATTTGTTCTCTTATATGTGGTTGTTCCTAATTTCAGGAAAACATGACAACTGAGCAAGGGAAAACTTCTGGCACTGGCAAAGAGAAGGAGACTGGTAATGTCAGTGGCAATGGAAATGGTGGTGTGGCTATTCCAATTCATGCTCCTATTCCTGGGATTCCCACCGTTCCAATGTCTCATGTGGAGAGACCGGGCAAATTCGTTGGGGTCGATTTCAAAAGGTGGCAACAGAAGATGTTGTTCTATCTCACCACCTTGAACTTGGCAAAGTGGCTTGTCAAGGAAGCACCCGTTATTGCTGAGGACGATCCTGACACTCAGAAGCGGATTGATGTGGCTAGGTGGAAAGAGCATGACTACATGTGCAAGAATTACATCTTGAATGCTCTAGATGATTCGCTGTATTCTGTGTATGGCGAGGCTCCGTCGGCCAAAGAGTTATGGGAATCCTTAGACAGGAAATACAAGATTGAGGGTGCTGGGTCCAAAAAGTTTGTTGTGGGCCGGTTCCTTGATTATATGATGTTGGACTCCAAGTCTGTGGCAGTCCAAGTCCAAGAGCTGCAGCTCCTGCTCAACGAGATCAGGACTGAAGGGATGATTCTGAGTGAAGCATTCCAGGTGGCCGCGGTCATCCATAAGCTACCTCCAGCATGGAAAGAGTTCAAGAGCTATCTCATGTTCAAGAATAAGGAGATGACCTTGGAGGCTCTTTTCATCAAGCTCCGGATTGAAGAGGAGAATCGGGGTATGGATAGGAGTGCAAAGGCCTCCTACATGGCCAAGGCAAACATGATGGAGCATGGTCAATCTTCCGGTGGGAGGAAAAATCAGAATGACAAGCGTTCTGATAATCGTTCTGACAAGCGGTCTGACAAGCAAGCTGGCAAGCAGAAGGACAAAAGTGTCAATCTGGGACCGAGAGGTGGTGTTGCCAAGAAACCAAGAGAAAAGTTTCAGGGTACTTGCTTTAACTGCAACAAATTCGGGCATAGAGCTTCGGAGTGTACGAAGCCACCAAACCCTCGCACTCAAGCGCACTTGGCTCAGGTGGAGACAGGAGTGTCCGATATCAACCTCTCGGCTATGGTATCTGAAGTGAACATGGTTGGTTCAAACCCGCAGGAATGGTGGGTAGACACAGGGGCTACACGTCATATCTGTTGTGACAGGCAGTTGTTCACTACCTTCGAGCCGGTTGCTAACGGTGAGAAGCTGTTTATGGGGAATTCAGCTACCTCGGATGTTGCGGGGCAGGGGAAAGTGGTCCTGAAGATGACTTCGGGAAAAGAGTTGACTCTGAACAATGTGCTGTTCGTGCCAGATATTCGTAAGAATTTGGTTTCTGGCTCATTGTTGAGCAAGCATGGCTTCCGCCTGGTTTTCGAGGCTGATAGGGTCACTCTGACTAAAGCTGGAACGTATGTAGGGAAAGGTTACATGACCGATGGTCTCTTTAAGATGAATGTAATGACTGTTATCCCTACTATCAATAAAAAGAAATCCCCTGTTGCTTATATGCTTGAGTCTTCCTTTTTGTGGCATGGTAGACTAGGTCATGTTAATTATGATTCTATGCGTAGATTAATTAACTTGGACCATATTCCAGCTTTCCAATTTGATAAAAAACATAAGTGTGAGACTTGTGTAGAGGCTAAAATGCCGAGAGCATCTTTCAAAACAATAGAAAGAAGCACAGAACCTTTGGGTTTAATCCACACTGATGTGTGTGATCTGAAATATGTCCAAACTCGGGCCGGTAACAAGTACTTCATTACTTTTATCGATGATAGCACTCGATTTTGCTATGTGTATTTGCTGAAAAGCAAGGATGAAGCCCTGGATAAGTTTGTTCATTACAAAACTCAGGTTGAGAATCAACTGAGCAGAAAGATTAAGGTGGTCAGAAGCGATCGTGGTGGTGAATTTCAGTCACCATTTGGAGAATTCTGTGCCCAACACGGAATTATCTATGAAACCACGGCACCTTATTCACCTCAGACTAACGGTATTGCTGAGCGCAAGAATCGTACATTGAAGGATATGATGAACGCAATGTTGATCAGTTCTGGGTTGCCACAGAACATGTGGGGAGATGCTGTTCTCACCGCTAATCTTATCCTCA
>CM033802.1:40386325-40393825 GCA_019656835.1 Rhododendron ovatum | reverse complement strand
AATTATCCGTTGTCTCTCTCTCGGATCAACTTTGTACTCTGCGTCAGCTTGCCTGCCAATTCCATTCATGGGGGGGATTGTTGGAAATTTACTGAATTTCGGGTGAATGAAACCGGGATTTTGGAGGGTCTTCCGAGGCAATCGGTCCCGAGTTTGTTGTATCCGGACGCCCCATAATCAACAGACGTATTGATGTGTGGGATTTTGTAAACTCCCGTAACCCCTCCCCATGATGGCCATGATGATGAATTATTCAGCAATTGATGGCTGTTTTATTCTTGTAACCTCCAGCATTTGATGGCAGCATAATGGCTGAATTCATTTTAGCGATTAATGGCTGCATTCACCCCTCCTTCCTCCTCTGCTCTATATAAAGGAGGCTCCCGGTTTGGAGTAGGTACAAGTAATTCCACAATCCTCTTGCATATTCTGAATTTCGTTTTTGAGAGAGAAAGGCAGACGGTAGTCAGTTCGCCAAGGCGGTCGACGGCGGTGTTCCGACGGCTTGCGGTTTAGCCGAGCCAACCCTGGGAGGAAGACGCCGAACACGAACCTACAACACCGACGGTAGGCGGCGAATCTTTCTTAAGGAGACTGTGGTATCACACAGGACTCGGTTTGTTTTTCCTGTAAAATCATTTCGTATATCTACTGTTCCATTCAGTTTAGTGTTTGTATTATGTCTTGATTTTGTAATTCATATAGTATCAATGGAAATTGTTCTCTGGAATTTCTATTATTGCCGAATTTTTCCAACAGAGAGAACCTAGAAATAGAGGCGCTAAGGGGACTAGCTCCCCGAGCGTGAGAAGCATCACAAGAGGAAAGACTGCATGTGAAGGGCTTTCCTGCGGGTAGTCCGAGAGGACGACGTAGGCGAAGAAGCCCGCCATATACAAACGACGGCCAGAGTATTGGTGGCAAGGAGGATATGCTTGAGAGCGGGGTCGCCAATAGCAACATCCATCTAGTCCGCCTAGTCTGTGGGTCGGGCGCAATAAGCCCCAAAACAACACTCAAAGTGGGGGAAGTCCCTGCGCTCTACAAGGAGTCTAAGAACAGAAGATGGATTTACGAGCTCCGCACGGTCCAGCTCTGCCGCGTCAGTGAAGTGAAGTGGGATGGTTGGAGGAGCCCCCTCGACGGCATATGTAATACCCCGTATTTTCTGTATTGAAGAAAAATAGTTTCTAACCACACAATTTCGAAGACGGAATTATTTTAAGGGGGATAGATTGTAATATTTGAAAATTTTTAATAAATAAAAATTTCATAATATTATTTCAATACTCATTTTTCCTAATATTCAGTTTTCCTTTGTAAATCGAGATTGCCATTGATTCTGAAATATTTTAATTACGCTACAATTAAAATTTTGAATTCTTCCGAAACCGAATTACCAAGCACTGTGTGATACATTTTCGCGTCCGCATGCATTTTTCCTCCTCCTTTATTTTCCTCCACCAGTACGTCTCCCTCTTCCCCATGTGTGTGTGTGCATGCGCGTGCGCGTGTGTATATATATATATTACACCACCATTATTCATTCACCAAACCCCACACACCTTAAATCAGATAGAAAAACACATATATAGAAAAACAAATAAAAAAAAACAGTATGTTTTCAAAAAAAGAGTAGTGGGCATTTATGTTTTATGGTTAAGAGTTTGAATTTATAGAGATGGAACCCACTTATTGTTTGTTTGTTTGTTTGCCAAACTTGACACACATGCTAGCATACTACTAGATTTAGCACACTCTAACACACAAACATTGTGGCACAAAAAATTCATTTTTGTTTGTTAAGTCTTAACACACAATTAACACGCTAGTTACCAAACCCATTACAGATGCTCTTATCATCTCCTACACCACCTCCATGCCAGCCATCCCCTGTCCCCTCCTGCCTCTCCTCTTCCCAAAATAATTACTCCCACCTCACTCCTTCCCCACCTAAATTAATACTCCCACATTCATCTTCCCCTCTCTCCTCTATATACATGCACCATATCACTCACACACGCACACATTGTGCACAATATTTTCCAGAGAGAGAGAGAAAAGTGGGTTTGTCACCTTGCACCACTATAGCACAAATTCGAGCCTCCAACCTTCCACTCCAGCACTAAACGTCCAGCTCCACTACAAAAACCGTAGCCTAAACAAGCCCCCATAACCACTATACATCATTCCCATCTTTTCCACAAAAGTTTATTTTTTGGACAGCTTGGACACCCTCTGTAAAAGTCCATTTTCCTCATAGCTCAAGTTGTTTTAGAGTTAGGTTTCTTCACAAATCTTGTAGAGAACTTTGAGACCTTCGATTTAGATACAAGAATCACTCAAAACGGTTGAGTGTAGCCTGAGATATTGCTTCCCAAAATCTGTCATTTCCAATCCCGAGCAGCTCACTGAACCTCTGAAAAACTCCATTTTTCTCCTAGTTAAAGTGGGTTTTAGGTTTAGACTTATTCATTGAAGTTGTAGAACACTTTAAGGGCTTCGTTTTATACCAAGAACCACTTAAAAAGGTGTAGACACCCCAATTCGGGCCTCCGTTTGTTTTACTTTATTTTTGGTTCTTGTTTCCCCTGATGATGAAACAGATCAAGAATAGTTTTGAAAATGATTGGAAATTTGAACTTTGAGTATTTGGCCCCCCTTTGAACCCTTAACCCTAGCCAAAAACCCTACTAGAGTGCATTGGTCCGGTACCTGCATGTGCATATCAATCTAACAGGTGGTGGTCAATGGTCAAGCTTAGACCACTGACCAACGCGTGTGAAGGTTTTGCATGTGCGTGTCTACCTAGGACTTGCGCACGTGAATCAAGTTGACAAGTGGTGGCGAATAGTCAAAGTTTGACCATTGATCCACGCGTGTGTTGGTTTGAGACGCGCGCGCCTCTATGAGACCCGCACGCACTGGTCAACCACTTGTGGCATCACCTTTTTGCTACCCCTCCGCAAGGGTGGGACTACCCCCAAGGGATTCACACCAATTCATCATCGAGGAACTTTACCAAAGGGACAGTGCCATAGCCAATGAAGAACCATCAACCGGCGCTCGCCTCCTAAGCGACAATCTTCTCCCTTAACAAGGAGGCAACCCCTGGGCTACGCAATGTGGCATTAGGAATCAAAGACCATTAGCCAGTTTTGCTTTTCCGTACGGGGACACCAATGCGTCATCGGGATTGTGCCATAGCCAATGGATATCCATCAGCCGGCGCTCACCACCAAGGCGACGAGCTTACCTCTTAGCAAGGAGGATCCCCCGAAAGGAACACCAATGCATCATGGAGGAAGATTACCGAAGGGACATTGCCGTAGCCAATGGAAGAGATCAATCGGCCGGCGCTCGCCACCCATCTCATTGAAATAGACGACGAGCTTACCTCTCAACAAGAAGGCATCCCCCAAAGGGAACACCAATGCGTCATCGAGGAAGAATTTTCGAGCAGCAACGAGCTTACCTCTCCACAAGGGTGGGGCTTCCCTGAAGGGTTACAACACCAATGCATCATCAAGGAAGCTTTCCGATGGGACAATGCCATAACCAATGTAGGACCACCGGCCAGCGGATGACGCCTAAACGACATGCTTACCCCTCAGCAAGAAGGCATTCCCTAAATGAACACCAATGTATCGTCGAGGAAGAATTTTTAAAATATAACTTTGCTTACCCCTCTGCATGTAGGCATTCACCGAAGGAAACGCCAATGCGTCATCAAGGAGGATTTTTGCAAATTCATTTTTTGATTTTTTAACAAACAATGAAATTTGAAAACATTTGGCTTCACATAAAAGCATCAACAACCTTACCTATCCTCAATGGTGTCCTTGGCCCTAAGGGTTTAAACACCAATGCATCATTAAGATAGTTTTTTCGAAGGGACAGGGCCGTAGCCAATGGATGAGATCCATCAGGACTGTGCCAAGGCAACGAGCGTTCCTCTCAGCAAGGAGGCATCCCCCGTAAGGGACAACAATGCATCATGGAGAAAAATTACCCAAGGGACAGTGCCATAGCCAATGGAGAACCATCAACCGGCGCTCGCCGCCTAAGCGACAAGCTTCTCCCTCAACAAGGAGGCAACCCCTGGGCTACGCAACGTGGCATTAGGAATCAAAGACAATTAGCCAGTTACGCTTCTCCGTGCGGGGACACCAATGTGTCATCGAGACTGTGCCGTAGCCAACGGATATCCATCAGCCGGCGCTCACAGCCAAGGCGATAAGCTTACCTCTCAGCAAGGAGGCATCCCCCGAAAGGAACATCAATGCATCATGGAGGAAAATTACCCAAGCAACAGTGCCATAGCCAATGGAGAACCATCAACCGGCGCTCGCTGCCTAAGCGACAAGCTTCTCCCTCAACAAGGAGGCAACCCTGGGCTACGCAACGTGGCATTAGGAATCAAAGATCATTAGCCAGTTACGCTTTTCCGTGCGAGGACACCAATGCATCATCGGGACTGTGCCATAGCCAACAGATATCCATCAGCCGGCGCTCACCGCCAAGGCGACGAGCTTACCTCTCAGCAAGGAGGCATCCCCCGATGGGAACACCAATGCATCATGGAGGGTGTGAGTCTGCAAGCATTCCCAACGGGACTTAAAAGCACGAGTATTTGAGACCAAACGGCCATGGAGTTCTAGTTTCTACTCAATAGTGTCATCGTTTGCTCTTCCATTCCTTGGCTAGGCCTTGCCTTTACACGGGCATTTTTTTCTAGCATTACCAACCGTCATCTCTTTACGGGTTTCTGAGGCCAAACCGCCAACAATTGCCCGACATAGTTTTTCTTTGTCCGATAGAGTCATGCTTTGCCCCACGGGACGGGTAAAAATAACATTTTTCCTCAGGGGTATTTTGGTCTTTTTTCCGAGCATTACCCACGGGTAGTGTTTCCAGGGGTATCCAAGGCCAATTGGCACAGAATTGCCCGATAGAGTCCTGCTTTGCTCGATAGAGCTGTGCATTGCCTTGCGGGACGGCTTAAAAAAGCATTTTGATTCAAGGGCATTTTGGTCTTTTTTTTGGGCATTACCTACGGGTAGTGTTTTCTCGAGTAATCGAGGCCAAATGGCCAAGAATTGCCCGGGTGGTCTCGATAGCAACGTGCCTTGGCACCCGGCATCGGGTGGCCACGGCTTCCCCAAGGCAGGGACACCCCCCCCCCCCCCCTATAGTAGTAAAATTAGCCTTTGCCCTTGTGGCAGGAAGGAACATCAATGTGTCCGAACTGAAGCAATGGGGGTTTTTTTGAGCATCACAACTTTTTTTCATGAACTTTGAATTGGGACATCTTCACAAAAATATGAAGCAACTCCTCCAAAAAATTCAGAATTTTTTGCCAAAAGGATAATTTTATATTAATTAAACAAAAAATAAAAAGATAAAAATGATAAAAAATACAAAAAATACAAAAAAAGTAAGAAAAAATCACGAAAAATTATAAACGAGCTACACAATAATTATGTAAATATATTGGGTTCAAAAATGAGGCATCTATAATAGAAAATGTTTAAATTAAGACTTAAAAACGTCTAAAAATAAAAATTAAAAAAGATTAAAAACAAACATTGTGAAATTCCCCAAAGGTGGTGACTAAACATGAGTTTTTGGGGAGTTTTGACAAAGATCATATTGATACTTGCATTGATTTGCTCGGCGACAAGCTACTTTTTCGCCGGTACCCAACAAATTTATAGCCGTTACCCAGCAACTTGGTTGCCGATACCCAGCGTCACCAGACAACTTGGTTGCTGTCACCCAGCAAGTTTTTAGCCGATACCCAGCATTACCCAACAACTTTGTTGCCGTTACCCAGCAACTTTTTAGCCGATACCCAGCGTTACCCGACATCTTGGTTGTTGTTGCCGATACCCAGTGTTACCCAACAGCTTGGTTGCCATCACCCAGCAACTTTTTAGCCGATAGCCAGCATTACCCGACAGCTTGGTTGCCGTTACCCAGCAACATTTTAGCCGATACCCGGCAACTTTTTAGCCGATAGCCAGCATTACCCGACAGCTTGGTTGCCGTTTCCCAGCAACATTTTAGCCGATACCCAGCAACTTTTTAGCCGATAGCCGTCATTACCCGACAGCTTGGTTGTCGTTACCCAACAACATTTTAGCTGATACCCATCAACTTTTTAGCGGATAGCCAGCATTACCCTACAGCTTGGTTGCCGTTACCTAGCAACATTTTAGCCGATACCCAGCAATTTTTTAGCCGTTACCCGGTGAGCCAGCTTGCCATGCCTTGGCTAGAACAGTCAACTGTTGTTGCCTACAGTCACGTGGGATTCCCGATGCCTTGTCTAGACCGTCGTCTTGGCATACGCCTAAGTGTTTGCCCAAGTGTTTCCCAAGTGTTTCCAAGTGTCCAAGTTCCAAAGTGCCTAAGTGCCGTGCCGTGCCGTGCGCGCGCGTGGGTGTTTGATATAAGAATACTTAGAAAAGAAATTCTAAACATGCTATATATCAAAGACCCAAGCGGGCGGGCGTGTCACGGGGTGGCACTATGGCATTATGGCATTGGAGACACATGGAAACACTTGGACGGCTAGGCGGTGGACGATAAAGACTGGTACAGCCTAGCCCAGACGGCAAAGAAAATCTAGTTTTGCCTTGCCGAACCCGGTTATAGTAGCATGTCATTTCAAGGGCCTTTCGGTGTTCTTTCCGAGCATTTCTGACGGATCGGGTTCTCTTGAGTAAGCAAGGCAACGAGGCATAGTTTTTGCTCGATAGAGTCGCGTCTCGGCTAAAAGAGCATGCAGTTTCATGAGAATTTCGGTCTTTTCTTCCGAGCATTACCGACGGGGTGTGATTCCAGGGGTATCCGAGGCCAAACGGCCAGCAACTGCCCGATAGAGTCTTGCTCTGTCCGATAGAGCCCTACTTTGCCTTTCGGGATGGCTTAAAATAGCATTTCGATTCAGGGGTATTTCGGTCTTTTTTCCCGACATTACTGACGGGTAGTGTTTTCTTGAGTAACCGAGGCCAAATGGCCAAGAATTGCCCAGGTGGTCTCGATAGCAACGTGCCTTGGCACCTGGCGTCGGGTGGCCACGGCATCCCCAAGGGAGGGACACCACCCCCCCCTATAGTAGTAAAATTAGCCTTTGCCCTTGTGGTAGGAAGGAACATCAATGTGTCCGAACTGAAGCAATGGGGTTTTTTTTGAGCATCACAACTTTTTTTCATGAACTCTGAATTGGGACATCTTCACAAAAATATGGAGCACCTCCACAAAAAAATTCATAATTTTTTGCCAAAAGGATAATTTTATATTAATTAAACAAAAAATAAGTAGATAAAAATGTTAAAAAATACAAAAAAAAGTAAGAAAAAATCACGAAAAATTATAAACAAGCTACACAATAATTCTGTAAATATATTGGGTTGAAAATTGAGGCATCTATAATAGAAAATGTTTAAATTAAGACTTAAAAACGTCTAAAAATAAAAATTAAAAAAGATTGAA
>CM033802.1:40361325-40378825 GCA_019656835.1 Rhododendron ovatum | reverse complement strand
AGAAATCTTTAGCTAATATCCTCTCTGACTGAGGCTGAGTGTTGACTCACCTCAGCCGGTTCAAAGGGAATGCAATGATGGCTTGCATGGATAGTGGGAATCTTTTTCACCCATTGGACACTGGGAGAGATCTCAAGCGCTCGGGAGTGGTGCCGAGCGCTTAGGACTGCATTCTCGAGTGCCCGAGAGTGAGCCAGGCCAGTGGTTTTTAGAAAATGGTTTGGACCGCTTGGGACAGCTTCCAAGGGCTTGGGAATGATTTGGACCATTTCCCTTTTTAAATCCTTTAAGGAGCAACGTCTCAATTGGTACATGGCTTGTTTTGATCCATATTCATCATCGGGGAGCCTCAGGGCCACAAATTAAGGAAATTCGACAAGTCCAAATTGGGGTGTCTACAGTTGCCCCTCTTTGGACGGCGCTCAGCATCATGTTTGGATGCGAGTGTCGCCTAAAGATCGAGACAACCCAATTCGAGCCAAATTGAATCCTCAATTCACGAATCAAATGCAAATAAAAAGCATACAAGCACTCAATGCATGGGGTCGTGTCTTTTCAGACTGCCTACGTACCCCGTTTGTAGGGATCAGACCAACGTAGTTCTTTGGGGCAAATGCAAGCACATGTGATGCATGCACTGGAAAGAGATTGGCAAATGCTCCGATAATGATAGAAATAAGAAATGGGGCCCATCCGTTACTATGTTCGGTGGACAGAACGATGAAAGAAGTATTACGCGTTGGGTAAAACTTCTTGCGAATACATCGACGATTGTAGAATTTAGGAGACTTTTATCGACCTCTAAGCAAAACTTTTTGGGCAAATGAGGATGATCCAGAATAGATCGCGAAACAAAATCCGTCGTCGATTGCTTTGTCTCGACTCGGGCTTAAACAGGACTGAGATTGATTTTGTAAAAATCCTTGAAGGACAATAATCATTAAGCATGGCATGGCGACGAAAAGAGTCAAGCGCTCTGGGCCCACTCCCGAGCGCTCTGGAGTTATGTCGAGCGCTCGGGACCATCACTGGGGTCCACCGCCCTTTCATCTTCCTTTTTTTGATTTGGGGGTTAAAACCCTGGTTCTCGAGCGCTCTAGAACCAGATCGATCGCACTCCCTTTCACTGAATGCTCTCACTCTCTCGACTCTCTCAATCCTCTCTCTCACAATTTTGTGATCCTTTCTCTCTCTCTCACTCACGATCTTCTCTCTCTCTCGATCTTGGTATGGCGATGGGGAATGAAGACGGGGTGGTCGGCGGCGGCGAAGGGGCGGAGCCTGTCGGTCAGGAGGTCACGGTTGGTGCCATGGTGGTGGTAGCTGGGGGGACTGGCGGTGGCGCAGGGGCAGAGCCCAGCGGCGGGGATGCCACGGCCGGTGCCACGGTGGTGGTAGCTGGGGGGAATGGCGGTGGCGCAGGGGCAGAGCCCGGCGGCGGGGACGGAGGTTCGAGCAATGGAGTCGGGGGTTCGGGCAGGCCTCTTACCCCTACCATGGAGAAGTTGTTTGCGGCCGCTGAATGGGCGTGCGACGGGGGGATAGCCGACCTCGGTGGTGAGGAGGTAGTTGTTGGACAGTTCAGCGAGACGCCGGTGTTGAGGACGTCGATGGTGTTGGAGCCGAGGAGTGGGGATAGCGGGATCGGGTCCTCACGCCCTGTTCCTTTCGCGGATGGGGACTTCCTGGCAGACGCGGAGCCCCGGGATGTCTTGGACGCGTTTGGTGTCGATTCTGGGGTTGCGACGGTGTTGAGGGACACTAGTATGCCTGAGGACCGGGCTTCGGCGTTGCTTTTAGGGGCTTTGCTGAGCGGAGCGGGCTCGGGCATTCAGGAGGTGGTTGTACCGGAGGTGGAGGAGTTGAGAGGGAATAGGGTGGATGCCGATGCGGCTGCTGAGGTACGGGTTACCGCGGTAGATGAGGCAAAAGCCTACTTGGAGGAGCGGCAAGCCTACTTGGCGAGGAAGCGGCCCGAGTTCACTCCGGCTACGTATGCTCCTCGACTACACCTTTTCGAGCCTGTGGGGATGACGGCTTATGTCCCCGGCTATGCTGACTAACCTAAGGAAATGTTTCTCCGGGACCGAGCTTCCCACATCTCCTCTGGATGGGCCACGGTGAGTTTTCGATCACTATCTTTTCTTGAATCTCGCAAATTACTTCAAATTTTATTTCCTGCTTGAGATTTGATGCTATTTCTTGCTTTGTTGAAATAGCGCACGACGGACGTGTACAGCCACGGGGGCTCAGCTAGCTCACTGGTGCACTTCAGGGCCTTGCCTGAGAAGGTGCGAGCACTGGTGGAGGCAGCGGGGTTCCGACCCTTAGTACAGCTGCTGACAGTGGTGAGGGTGGACCGGGCTGTACTTACAGCGCTAGCGGGGAGGTGGTGGGATACCACCAATACCTTCCACTTTCGGTTCGGGGAGATGACAGTGATGCCACTCGACTTCGCGGCGATCACAGGGCTCAGGGTTGGAGGAGACCCGATCCCTTACGACTCGAGTCTGGTGCTGGACGACGCGGCTCTGAGGTGGTTCCTCTGGCGAGTGCCACGCCACAGCGGGGGGATGGCAGCTTACGGGCAGTTCGTGGAGTATTGGGACCACGAGCCTGCGACCGACGAGGAGGCGGCCCAGATGGCCCGGGCATAATTGCTATACTTGTTCGGGGCTTCTCTGTTCCCGAACAGGCGTAGTCGGGTGCACCTGTGCTATCTAGCGGGCTTGGTTGACTTGGGACAGGCGGGACGCTTCGACTGGGGAGGTGCTGCTCTGTGCACGCTCTACTGTCTCCTTGGAGCTACTTTTCGCAGGGTTGGAGACACAGTTTGAGGGTACTGGCGGGTGTTTGAGGCATAACTTTGAATTATTGCTTTTGAATTGCTTTCGACTGCTTTTCGACTTGAATTATGCATTTGAGATTGATTCGACTTGAATTACGTAACTTGCAGCTTTGGGCTTACGAGGTTCTCGGGATGTTCCCACCCGAGAATACTTGTACAGACCCAAACTTACTTCCATGCGGCTTAGCCTGGGGTAAGGCGTACCGGAGAGCAAAGGAGCGACGAGGGGAGGTAATGACTTTCTGGCGCTGGCTGGATAACCTGACAGGGGTTGTGGTGCGATCAACACTTCTTGCTTTTCCTTTATCAAATTTTTTCAGCGAGTAGACTTATGAATAAATCCAAAATTTGAATTGCAGGTTCACTGGGACAGGTGGGCAGGGATGGAGGCTGACTTCCTTCCGAGGAGTCAGGAGGTGACACGGAGTAGGGTCCTACTGGAGTGCCCTCTAGGCTGGCAGTGGTACCTGGGGGATCGAGTAACTCGACAGTCACTTGGTCTTCCAGCGTTCGTGGTTCCTGGGCTGCTTCCCCCACGCGTGCATAGGACTGAGTCCTACACTTGCGCTGAGCTTGAGCTGTTCACCGTGCCGGACACGAACCTGGAGAGGCACCTTCGACGCTCTTTGGACTACGCAGCTTACGTAGATCAATACTTGGCGAGGAGCTTGGGGGTGGAGGAGGAGTTCGAGAGACGGGTAGCCGGAGCAGAAGCTTGGAGGGACGAGAGCGGAGCGCGGAGCCGCGGTGGTCGCTCTGTAAGGGGTCGGGGATGAGGTGCTAGAGCCTCTGCTGGTGGGCGAGGTGCAGGTACTGGAGGTAGGGGAGAGGGGAGCACGAGGGTTCCAGAGACTGTGGAGACTTCAGCACCACCGGCGTTGGCGACGCTGAAGTGGACTATAGGCGTGACGAGTTCGTCGGGCGCACGGGAGGTGATCGACGTGCCACGTCTCCCACAGCCGCCGATGCGGTTTCCTGCTCACGTATAAACAATATTTCCGTTTGCTTTGTATATTGACCACTCCCTGTTTGCATATTCTGAATATTGGATCATTCTGCAGGTGCCGCGAGAGTGGGCTGAGCAGGCCGTGATGCTGATGGTGGGGATGCGTCACATCTTGAAGGACTGCGCTAAGGGGAGAGTCCTTCAGACGAGACCTGCCCTCGTGACTACCTCTCCTGTTGCCACTCAGGTATAACATGCACATATATTCTATATTTCGATTTGAGCAAAGTTACATTCGAATATGCACAAAATGAGAAAATGTTTGTGATATGCAGGTTAAGCCACGACGTTCAGCTAGGACGCGTCTGCGGGGCACCACGAGCCCTCCCGTTCCTGCCAGCACGCGAGGTCGGGGTGCAGGACGTGCGCCACGACCTGCTGCGGGTGTGGGACGGTTTGAGGTTTTGCCTCGGGAGGCGCTTCAGCGGAGACCAGCTCGCATGGAGCCGGAGGAGTCAGAGGAGGGGACGGAGGAGTCCTCCGAGTCACGTGTCCTGGGGACGTCGGACTCGAGTACTACTTCTGGTTCTCCTGACGACGACGGTGATGACGAGCCCGAGAGTTCTGAGTCCGAGGGACCACGACAAAAGAGAATTCGACGGGTCTGAGCTTCGTGTTTTGCTTTGCTAGCTTTACCTTGTACATAGGCCTGCATGCCAGCGTAGTCGTAGATTTTGGGCCAGCGTGCCCCAGTTTTGTTCGGGCCTGCGTGCCCCGGTAGTTAGGATTTGGGCGCGTGCTTGCCCCAGTTTTCGTACTTCTTTCTTCACTCATTGTAGACACCGTGTTCATTTATGAGAATTTGCACTTTATTCTTTTATACGTTCGCACTGCTGTTATAGAATTATATTTTATGAAATATGTTCGTCTAGCTTTGAAAGAACGTAAAGAGTACGCGAATTTCGACCGATACTCTCAAAGTGAGGAATAAAACTCGACATCGACACCAAACGACAAACTTTTGAGCGATCGACCATGAAATTTAGATTTAAGGGCTTTTGATTGCAAACGAGTGCGCTGCGTGGTTGACAATGAGTGTTGTGACTCGAGAGGACCGGGAGAATTACTAAAATGTTTTTGACGATCGACACTTGCATTTAAAATGATGATTTTGGTACGATTGGATGATGAAAGCTTGAATTAAAGTGCTGACACATTTTTGGAGTGTGTCAAACAGTCATTGAGGCCCGTCATGGCTCGAGCGTGTTGCTTGATTCGACCAAATGCCCTTGATATGGATTCCGACATGCTCAAGGAGTGAAAACTTTGGAAAACTTACGATTTTTCACGTAACACCCATGAATACTCGACAAAACACATGGACAGAACTGCTGTACCCCTTAGACAACTGCTGGGAACTGTTAAACTTGATGAAACAGGGTTTCAATGCTGCATGGAAGCCAAAATGGGGAAACTAGAATTTGCTGCAAAACAGCAATACTCTCGAGCGCTCGGGACTTCTGTCATGGACTGTCCCTCGCTGTTTTCCAATGCCACTTGTTGGTTGTCCTGTGTTGTTTTCTTCTGCTTGCACATTTTCAATATGCTTGCATGACTTCGTATTAGCTGCTTTCCCAAAACAGAATGGCTTCCCAAAGCTTGACTTGTGATTTTTCCCATATTTTCCAAATTTCCAAAGTTTGAATTTTGAAAAGATTTTGAAAATGACAAACTTGATGAGTTTCAAGGTCGGTGGAGAAGTGGTGCTGCCCACTTTAAGCTTCTATAAATACCAGGCTCTCCTTTGGTAAGCCATTCACACTTCATTTCATCATTTCCCTTCAAAAATCCATTCTTTCCACCATCATGCTAAACCAAGCCTTACTTCGCCCTTGGTTGGATAGTCTTGAAGGCATTGACTGGCTGAATTTCTGAGGGCATCGACTTTACGCCCTAAGACATCTCTGAGAGGTTGCAATTCGTCCCGTTTTGCTGCATGCGACGGAGCGCTTCTGGGATCCGGAGGTGCACGTTTTTCGCTTTGGTTCTCAAGAACTGTGCCCCACCGTCGAGGAGTTTCTTGCTTATCTCGGAAGCCATGACTCTGCTGAGCCTGTCGTTCCTATGATCAGGGAGAGCATGAAGACTATTCTAAAGGCAAAGCTGGGTGTAAGTGGCAACGTTGCTGAATTTCTTACTCAAGGTAATGCCATTAACATCGTGTAGTTGTACGAGAGGTTCAGCCCACCTGGGGACTTGACGGATTTCGAGCACCAAGGTCGTAGGATGATGGCTTGTTGCGTTTGCCTCTTGGCGGCCTTCTTGTTGGTTCCGTCCGTTGGTCAGCCCAATTCCTCACTGGTGGGGGTTGCTGCTCAGATTGAGGCTCGCAAGGATGTTGCGCCATTGGTTCTTGCTGAAACCTTGATGGGGTTAGATGCTGTTCATGCTGGTCGCACAAGGGTTTTTGGTGGTAGTCCGCTGTTGATGCAGGTTAGGGACCTCACTCAGCTCTCCTTTTTCTATTTCTCTCATTCATTTTACCTCGACTCTTGGTTCAGGCTTTATCTTGCTCCTTACTTGTTTTCTCTCTTTTTGACAGATGTGGCTTTGTGACAAATTAAATCTGTTGACACCTCTAGCCAATGATTGGTGGTATCGTGCAAGCGGATGGAACCGTCCCTTTCAAGTGATGTATGGGAGTGAAGATGATTGGGCTGATTTCCTTGCTTCTGCGGAGGAAGATGATATTGCTTGGCGGTAACATTGGCTGAGGCTTCCTACTATGACCATTGGCAACATGGGCTCGACGCATGTGTTTGTGGCTGGCTTGACAGGCTTGTCCTTCAACTCACCCTTCTGTGTTCTCCATCAGCTTGGGCTTAGCCAGGAGGTGCCGCAGCCGGGTTTTGAAGTGCTTCGTCTCCCTCCCTTCAACATTCCGGGCCTTCGGAGTTACACTCGGTCGTGGGGGACTCGTAGGACTAAGCCAAGTGACCCACTGTTTTCTATTGCTTCGACCGGAAGGTATCGCAAATGGCTAAGGAGAGATGTGAAAGCAAGGATGGGTTGACTGCTTACTTTGCCAGACTTTGAAATGAAAAGTGTGCTTTGATTTTGTGCTTTTTCATTTTCATGCTTAGCTTGTAATAAAGAAGTAATCTGAATAAAATTGACTGATTAAGGGTTTCCCCCTTTCGGATCATTTGATCACATGCAGCTCTGAAAAGCGTTCTGGATTTGTCAATTTGGACTTGATTTGGGATCGGATTTTGATATTTAGGAGTTAGGACCGAATCTCGGGATGAGATTGCCTATGTATCCCTCATAAAAGAGAATCAGGCCCGCACGTAGTTCAGGCTACGGGTTCACTCGGGTATTGACACTCTCCTTTTGTGCTCTAAATTTTGCCTAGTACCGCCCTTTCGGGTTTTTGGTCTAGCGAGCTTTTCTTTGATTATTTGCCTTAGCTTTTGCCTAGGCCGCCCTTTCGGGTTTTCAACCTAGCAAGCTTGCTCTAACTTTTGCCTAGAACCGCCCGCCCTTGCGGTTTTCGGCCCAGCAAGCTCTCTCAGGGATAATAACGTTTGAGTTGATCCAAATTGACAAGATTCGCAAATTCGTTGCCATCGAGGTTGACAATTGAAGCTGCTCCTCCAGAGAGGATGGTTTTGATGATGTAGGGCCCTGCCCATTTAGGTCGGAACTTCCCTCGTAAGTCAAAAATCGGCGCACGGATTTCCTTTACTACCATGTCCCCTTATTGTAGGTCCCTTGACTTCACCTTTTTGTTGAATGCCCAGGCGATTCTTCACTGATAGCCCTGAATGTGGTATAGCGTGCGCAGCCTTCTTTCATCAAACAGCATGAGTTCCTTGAATCTTCCGCTGATCCATTCAGCTTTGTCCACTCCACATTCCGCCATGACCCTCAAAGATGGCACTTCTAGCTCGATAGGGAGAATGGCTTCCATATCGTACACCAAAGAGTAGGGTGTTGCCCCTGTCGGTGTACGGATAGACGTCCGGTATCCCCACAAAGCTAGTGGTAGCTGTTTGTGCCAATTTCTTGCTGACTGAGTAGTCTTTTCCAGAATCGTCTTAATAGTCTTGTTTGCTGCTTCGACTGCCCCGTTCGTTTGTGGCTGATAAGTGGTTGAATGATGTACTTGGATCTTGAATTCCTCAAAGAGTTCCAGAACTTTTCCCTTGAAATGAACACCGTTATCGGATACGAATGCTTGAGGGACCCCATACCGATAAACGATGTTTTGCCTGATGAAGTGAGCCACTTGAACTGTCGTCAAAGTTTTGTACGAAGCTGCTTCGACCCATTTAGTGAAGTAATCGACTGCCACCAAGATGAACCTGTGACCGTTAGAAGCTGCAGGGGTGATCTTTTCGATGACATCGATGCCCCAGGCAGAGAACAGCCATGGTGTTGCCATTGAGTGTAACTCCGAGGGCAGGACATGGATAAGGTTGGCATGAGTCTGGCACTTGTGGCACCGGCGTACATACTCGATGCAATCTGTCTCCATGGTAGACCAATAGTGGCCTAGCCTTAACACCTTCTTTGCCAGCATCATCCCATTCATATGAGGTCCACAAACTCCTTCGTGAACTTCTTCCATTACTGTTTTCATGTCGTCACCGTGAACACACAACTTGTGAACTCCACAAGGAGATCGCCGGTACAATTGTCCTCCACAGATGATGTATTGAGATGCGAGTCGTTGCAGTGTGATCCAATCTTTCCTAGTTGAATCCACAGGGAACTCCCCTTTTTCGACGAAATTTTGAATATCGTAGAACCAAGGGAGTCCATCGTCCGGTTCGTCGATGTTCATGACATAGTCGTACACATGTTTGCCCCTCTGCTCAATCATGACAGGCCTCAGCTTCACCCCAATTGGAAGTTCCAGCATGGATGCCAAAGTGGCCAGGGCGTTTGCGAAGCAGTTCTTCATCCTTGGTACATGCGTGAAGGTTACCTTTTGAAAATTCAGGAGAAGTTCATCGAGCTGTTGATGATACGGCTTCATTTTCTCGTCTCTGACCTTCCATTCCCCGTTTGCTTGCGATACAACTAGATTGGAATCTCCGACGACTTCTAGCACTTTGACACCAATCTCCAATGTGGCCTCCATTCCCACAATACATGCTTCGTACTCAGCTTCGTTGTTCGTGACTTCAAAATTCAACTTGAATGCGAGGGGAATATGCGACCCCTCAGGCGAGACCAGTAGTATGCCAATCCCGAATCCTTTCCGATTTGCGGCTCCATCGAAGTACAACATCCACGTTTCATTGACCGTCGACATCACATCTTCATCTGAAAATTGAAATTCTGTGTGCTCTGGCCCTTCAATTGGACGATCTGCCAAAAACTCTGCCACCGCTCTCCCTTTTACTGACTTGCGAGTGACGTACTTGATTTCAAATTCCGCTAACAAGAGCAACCAACGCACTAGCTTACCGGTAAGTGCTGGCTTCTCGAATAGATACTTGAGAGGATCCATCCGAGAGATCAGTATCACCGAGTAAGCGAGCATGTAGTGTCTCAACTTCTTTGTGGCCCATACAAGCGCCCAACATGTCTTCTCTAGTGAAGTGTATCGCTCCTCGCATCCTACCATCTTCTTGCTCAAGTAGTAAATCACCCTTTCAACCCCATCTTCTCCTTCTTGTGCCAGCATGCACCCCATTGATGAGGGCGTGACGGACAAGTATAGGATCAAATGTTTCTTGGTGTAGGCGGCATCAGGATCGGAGGATTCTGGAGATAAGTTCGCACCGCTTCGAAAGCTTTCTAACACTTCTCATTCCACTCGAACTTTACGTCTTTCTTGAGTAGTCGAAATAATGGTTCACAAGTCAAGGTCAACTTGGCGATGAATCGACTGATGAATTGAATTTTTCCCAAGAAACATCGGACCTCCTTCTCTGATTGGGGTGGCTCCATCTCAAGAACGGCTTTGATTTTAGAAGGGTCTACCTCAATCCCCCGGGTTGTGATCATGAACCCGAGTATTTTCCCAGCAGTGACTCCGAATGTGCACTTCTGTGGATTAAGGTGCATCCTGTGTTTCTGAATTCTCTCGAGGAACTTTCTCAGCGCTGGGAGGTGATCTTTTCGCTCCTTCCCCTTCACTATCATATCATCGACGTACACCTCGACTTCCTTATGGATCATGTCATGCAGCAGTATCGTAGCACCCCTCTGATACGTAGGACCAGCATTTTTCAACCCAAACGGCATAACCCGATAACAGTAGGTTTCCCACTCGGTGATGAACGTAGTCTTTTCCCTATCTTCCGGAGCCAAGAGAATCTGATTGTACCCTGAGAAACCATCCATGAAGGATAGTAAAGCATGCCCTGCAGTGTTATCAACGAGTATGTCTATATGCGGCAATGGAAAGTCATCTTTAGGGCTTGCTTTGTTCAGATCTCTAAAATTGACACACACTCTGATTCTTCCATCCTTTTTGGGGACAGGCACGATGTTTGCAACCCAAGTGGGGTATTCAGCTATGATTAGAAAACCAGCGTCGATTTGTTTTGTTAGTTCCTCTTTTATTTTTAACACCCAATCGGGCCGCATTCTTCTCAGTTTTTGTTAACGGGTTTTGCATCGGGATAGAGGGGGATCCTGTGCTCGACGATTTCTGGGTCGATTCTAGGCATGTGACCAAGCAAAGACTTCTTTAAGCTCTTTTAGTAAATCGGTGAGCTCTTGAAGCTCATCCGGAGACAGTCCGGAACCGACCTAAACCAATCGAGGGTTCTCCTCATCGCCCAAGTTTATCGAGATTATTTCTTCTTCTAGAGGCTGAGCATGCCTTTCATTTTCACGCTCAATGGGGGAATGGATTTCCTTGGGGATGTCTCCATCGAAATCTATTCCTTCATCGTCGGGATCCAAACAATTTATTTCAAAATCCGGCAAGTAAGCAAAGGCATCGTTCATTTCATTGATAGGCTCCTCGGAGGGAGGGAATATAGCAGTTGACTCAAACGCTAAGTAAAAGCTACGACGAGGAGGGCCGATAGGCACAAACTCCGACTCAGTACTAGACGAAGAGTCAGTATCAGACTCAAACTCGGACTCGGTGCTAGTGTCGTGAGTGCGCGTTACAAATGGAACGAAAGTGCAGTTTTCATAAGCGCCCACGGCATCCACAATGAGCTTAGAATGGTCTTCCAATTCATCTTCTCCTTCTAGCATGAGCACAGCCGCGTCTTCTATCATACCCTTTGGTTCCTCACCTTCTAACAGAGATTGGAGACTGCCCAAATCAAAGGCTTCAAGCCAATCCAGTGCTTCAGACAATTCTTCCATCTTAGTTACCTCTTCATCATCCTCCCAAGTGTCATTGGCGAAGATTTCAAACCCAGGGTATTTCACTTTTGTTTCGAGATCAATGAAAGGCTCGGGTTCTCCTCGATACGGTGCTTCCCTTTCCTTCTGCTTCTTTCCGACTGCATGAGCTCGGGCGCGGTTGCCCAACCTTTTCTCTGGATCACTCTTCTTGAACTCGTAACCCAGGCCAAAGCGTTCATTGCTCCCGGGGAAATGAGGGAACTCGGAGACTCCTTGTTCATAGAGCCCCAAGCCCATGCCCGGCAGGTAATTCATTCGCTTCATGATTTCCAATGCTGCGGAACTCACCAAGAAACCATCTTCAACCCGAATGGTGCTAACCTTTGAGGTCATGACAGCAAACCCCCCCATGGCCACGTCCTCTTCTCTGTGCATGATTTCCAGTAGCGGGGAATTATCTTCGAAGTGTGGACGAATACCGGAATCCCTGTGGATAATAAGAGTCCCAGAATCCAATCCTAGGATGAGTTTCTAATGCAGCATAGAGGGTACCCCCATAACGTCAGAACGGTGCAGCCATGGCCTCCCCAGCAAGAGGTTGAACGAAGCAGGTGTGTCTAGTACACAGAATTCCACGGTAGTCTTGAACTTCCCAGTTGCCAGTTCCAGGTTGATTGTTCCCAGGACATCACGCCGTGTGTTATCATAAGCACGGACACCCAGAGTCGATGGCGCAAAGTCCTTGCTTTTGAGACCCAGGCAGTAAGCGATGCGGAGAGGGCACACGTTGATGGCCGAACCATTGTCTATGAGTATCGCGGGGACCCACTTTCCCAGGCATTTCATGGTCACGTGGAGAGGCTTATTATGGTCGGTTCCTTCAGGCGGGAGGTCTTTCTCAATGAAGGACAAGGTGTGTTGGGCGAGGTTTGGGGTTATGAGGGCGATTAGAGCTTCTGGGGCTATGTCGGAAGGGACCTCAAGCTTGGAGAGAGAGTTGACAAGCCTTCGACGATGCACGCGGGATGCTGCCAACACTCCCCACATGGACATGCGGGCAAGGGTTTCATGAAGTTGCTGGATGATGGGGTCGGTGTTGTTATTTGGGTTTTGGTGGTGAGAGGCATTTGGGTTTGAGCTGACAAATGGATTAGGGTGGGTGGGCGGGTTAGGTTGACATGGAAGGTTATTGGAGTTTGAGGAGTTATTTTGTGGAGCTGGCGAGACAGGGGTGGGGTTGGCGGGATTCTCGGGAATGCGAGGGTTACTCGGTTGAGGGGGTGCTGCTCGGGACGAGCTTCCTTGCTGGAGGCCGGCGGGCTGGTATACCCTACCTCTTCTGGTAAGATTACTGACTACCTTGGGGGCGGATTCCCACCGAAGACCTTCCCAGAAATTGGAGAGATCGATCTTGGCCTTGCATTTTCCCTCGTCGAGCTTTGTCTTCTCCAGGGTGTCATTCAAGAGTTCCATCTCCATGGCATCCCATATGTTCTCTTCTTCCAAAGAGTTCCACAAGTTGTTGTTGTTGCCGTTGTTGACTTGCAGAGAGCCTTCATCCAACATAGCCTTGTTGACGGTTAGCTCTTTGCCGTCGACCCATACATTCACCATTTCAGCCTTACCCCAAAGGTCTTCAGGATCCAGCACACAGATATGGGGTTCGTCAGGGATCTCAACAACCGGTTGCGGGAAGAATTCATTAATAATGTACTCCTGCGGATAGAAGACATGATCCAAGGTACGGGCGAGGGCGTCAGAATCCCTGGCGATATTGATTATGGCTGAAGAGGAGAGTCCGGAGAACAAGCGGGAGTTCATCAAATCTGGGCCCTGTCCCTCTTCCTGCTCCCAAAACAAGTACACCAAAGATGTTTCGTCGAGAGGGTCTGAATCGTCTAGCCAGAGCCACCCACCGGGTTCTGGGTCCCATTCGTCAAATTCCTCGACTGGTTCAGGCTCTAAGAATAGAGCAAACAGGGAATATCCATCAAATGGATCAGCCATCATCTCATTCCAGTCTCGCCTCCACTCACCATGTTCCAATTCTTCGGCTTGCTGAGCATTAACTGACACGGGCCACACTCCGCTGACAATGGCTCGTTGTTCCATTGCAAGGAAATCACTTGCCAGGTCCTCCCACCTCTTTTGAAAATCCCACTCCACCGTTTCAAGTGCACAGATAGCATCCTCGGCCGGAATCCCGACAATTGGCTTGGGTTTGGTGATAGGGATAATGTGAAGGCTTGGGTTGAAGGGGTGGCTTAGGGAAATGTGGTTTGTGCAGGCGTTTGAATGTTTTGGGAGTGGGTTGGAGACGGTATTGGGCTTTTGGTGAGGCATAGGAAGGGTCTTGTTGTCTACGAGGTCTTGAATGGCGTGGCGAAGGCGGAAGTAGTTGTCGGTTAGGTGGCCAAGATTTTGGTGATAGGCGCAGAAGGCATTGGGGTTGTGAGAGGCAGAGAGCTTTTGTGGCAGTGGGGTGGGAGCAAGCGGTTTGAGAAGATCACTTTCAACCAACTTTTCAAACACCGCTGAGAGAGGTGCTGAAAATTGGGCGAATACAAGGGGTTGGGACCGAGGTTGACTGGTTTGGGTTACAATTTGGTTGACAGGTTCGGCTTGGGCCGTGTTTGAGGAGGTGTTTGGGAGATGGGTGTAATTGGAGTTTTCGAACAGCGTGCTACTGTTACCGGAGTAGACCTTCTTGGTTTTGGGAGGAGGTTCAAGTTTGTTGAGGATTCCCAGTTGAACTGCTTCTTCGACGGCCAAACCTGTGTCAAAGAATGTTTTAAAATCAGAGCAGGCCTGAGCCATCACCATGCCTTGCAAGGTTGGGCTGAAGATTCCGGACAATCATCCGGATTTGATCTCTATCGGTCGGCCTATCCTTCATCTGTGCTGCCTTAGATCTCCACCTTTTCACAAAGTCTGCGAAGGCTTCCTTGGCTTCCATTTTTGTAGATTCGAGTTCCCGAGTGGTAACCTCCAGTTGGATATTGTAATCATATTGCGCCACGAAAGCCGCACATATGTCTTCCCACGAGCGCTTCTTCCTTTCATCCAACGAAGTGAACCAGTAAAGAGCATGTCCCACCAAGGTCTGGGAGAACATCTGGGCCATGGCGTCCCTTTCTACTCCCCACATAGACAGTGCTCCGATGTACCCAGTCAAATGTGCTTTCGGATCCCCAGTCCCGTCGAATTTAGCAAAATCGATTGGTCTAAACTTCTCCGGGAGCTTCGCATTGGGAAAAAGGCAAAGCTTGTTGATGTCAAAACCTGTCGAGGCAATCTTCTCGTTTCTCGCAACAAACTGTTCTAACTGGGTGATCTTTGCCAAGACCGCTACCATCTTGGTATTTTGCGGGGCTTCCACTTCGAGGATCGGTTGCTCCGGGTTGGGATTCAGGTTTAGATTGGGGTTTGGGTTTGGCATTGGGATTAGATTCGGATTTGGATTAGGGTTTGGACTTGGGTTTGGATTTGGATTAGGGTTTGGATTTGGGAGTCGTCGGGCAACCTCGGTTATCATCATCATGAGTTGGGCGATTTGGTTGTCGGTACGTTCGCTCAGACGCTGAATAGCTTGCGTGACTTGCCCCATTTCTCCATTTGGGATTTCCTGGTTCAGTTCCGGGTTTGGATTAAGATTGGGATGTAGATTTGGATTTGGGTTTGGATTGCCTTCGTAGGGATTTGGATTGCCTCCGTTAAGGTTGAGGTTTGGGATTAGATTTGGGTTTGGATTGTCTCCGTTTGGGTTGAGGTTTCCGATTAGCAGGTCCATTTCCACCCTTGAATCCGATGCACTGGCGGGGTCTCTGAAGTTGGAGCCGTTCCAATCTCTGTCCCAAGGGTCTGGTCCAGGAGGGTATGATATTCTTCTTCCTTGGCCCAATTGCTCAGAACTGATAGCAAAGCAAAAACCGTGCTCAGATGTGGTCCCTGCTTACATTTTATGAGATTTGTGCATAATTCTTTGGAAAATGTGTGCGTCACCATCACCGTCATCGACTGTTGTTTTTGAAAAATGATTGAATATTGTTATGAGAGGTTGCCTTGATCCTGGATTTTTAGGGTGTATCCTCATTTAGGAAGCGTCGTTCCCCAAAAGATGCTAAAATAAGTTAAGTATTCGGCTAGTATTTCATCAAGAAATTGACCATCGGTTTGGAATGACTTGGGGTGAACAACGTGATACGATAACCGAAGTGGCGTAAGCAGCACATTTGCTTTTAGCCTGGGCGGTGTCGGTATCACGATGTTCTGTTTCCGTGTCATTCCTCCCTTTGGTTAATTCTCCGACCGAACACTAGTCAAGGACTTAACAAAATCCTAGTTTCCCTTAGGTTTTCGCTTGAGGACTCATACGGTTAACAACACGCACAAGGGTGCGTGACTCTTCATCGGGTCTCGGCAACCTCCCAAAGACCGCGCGAGCAAGTCTCGAGAACCGTGGCTGACGCATGATGACGTGAGATGAAATGCAGCACATAGACAGGATATAGCACATAATCCTACCCTGCAGGCTCCTGTCCTAATTTGGAATGTTCTATGGCTTGCTAAACATGTACAAAGGCCGGTTTTGGCTTGAAATGGGTTCCCGGACTAGAGTCAAAGTATACCTCCCACTATTGAGCGTACACCCAATAATGGTACAAACGGTAGAGATGACTCATCACGGTCGAGGGTTGCTGAGCGTTCCGGGATTCCCCATCACCGGCAAGCCGGGTAGGATTGCCGAAACACAACAGCGGGGCTGCACAAGATATATACACAAGAAATAGACGATGAAACAAAATCAATTTGAAAATCCCACAAACATTTTTCAAGCTTGGCTCACAAGTTTAATTAAACCATTCCCCAGCAGAGTCGCCACTGTGGGCTACCACAGCCCCGGGTGAGATCGGGCGGCCCGAAAAACACATACCGCTCCATCGAATCGATTTGAAAAATTTGAGAGTCGCCACCCGGATTTATGGTTCGCCACCCGAGAAACCGATTTTGATTTGAAAATTGATTGATTTGAATTGAAAACCAAAGATTACTCGAGGGTTCGGAAGCCATGTTACAAGGGGGGAAGGGTTTTATGGCACCCCCCTCGCCCGACGCGATGTCGGTCTCTACTAAACATTTGTGGGATTTTTCAAAAGGATTTTGTTTCATTAAGCATGTAGCAGGTATCCACAGGTATAGCAAATAGAAGGTGTATGCTGGTGTCTGTGTACAAGGAGTGATGAAATGATGATAGACATATGCATGATGGCAAAACAGTGTAAACTGCCACTGGATCAACTCTCGAGCGCTCCAGAGCACTCTCGGGCGCTTGGGAGTATTACCGACCAAATCCTGCAGAATTTGTTAGCCACAAATAGGATGCTAAATAACAGTATATGCTGGTGCATGTGTATAGGGGGGGTGATTATGTGATGAGAGACAGCAAGATAACAGGAAATGGAACATTGCTCATTGGCTTCACTCGAGCGCTTGGGAGTGTCTGAACCCCCACCTACACATTCTGTTAATACTGACAAGACATGATGTAAAGATTGCAAAATGAGATAGGACCACTGGCTCAGCAGAGGACTTGAAAGACTGAGATAGGACCTCAAGTTTTCAAGTCATGTATCCTCGCCATTACACGAACAGATCTACAATTTTAAAAGAGCAAATGTACACGTCTATGCATGCAGGAGCTCAGAAAACACAAAAAACTGGGAAAGTGAAATGCGATGACATGCATGCACTCCCGAGCGCTTGGGAATGGCTTTGAGCGCTTGGGAGTGAGCTTCATGCCAGCTTACTCTCAAACGGAAAATGGCACTGCTTCACCATACAAACACCCTTATCTAAGTTTTTAACAAGAGAAGATCTTATTTTTAACTTAGGAAAACTTTGTTCTTACTTGAAATTCGTAAGAAACATTTCTGTTTTAGGAAAAATGATCTTTTGTGTCTGCATGCCAGAATAAAACCATTTTGTTTAAAAGTGCACCTCACCCCAGCCTACTGCTTACCAAAATGCCATGCATGGGACTGAAAGTCCCGAGCGCTCAGGAGCACTCTGGAGCGCTCTAGAGTGTTTCCAGTAGGGTTTTGGGAAAACATTATTCGTGACTCTTTGCTCTTGCTTTTTCACTAAGGTCTCCCAACCATGCACCAGCATTAGGACTGGGACAGGCTGAGAGACCCCCCTCAGAAGGGAGAACAGCCTCTTGATTTGAACCAAGGATAGAAATATTTCTACCTTTGCTTGACACTTTGCTCCTTGGATGGTTGTGAAAGGTGACTGTAGAGTGAAAAAGGCAAGAGATCAGAAGCTAAGAATGTTCCAGATTTCTTGCTCTTTTTCTTGATGATTTTGAAAAGAACCTTTAA
>CM033802.1:40353825-40358825 GCA_019656835.1 Rhododendron ovatum | reverse complement strand
CTCGCCGCCTAAGCGACAAGCTTCTCCCTCAACAAGGAGGCAACCCCTGGGCTACGCAACGTGGCATTAGGAATCAAAGACCATTAGCCAATTTCGCTTTTCCGTACGGGAACACGAATGAGTCATCGGGATTGTGCCATAGCCAATGGATATCCATCAGCCGGCTCTCACCACCAAGGGGACGAGCTTACCTCTCAGCAAGGTGGCATCCCCCGAAAGGAACACCAATGCATCATGGAGGAAGATTACCGAAGGGACATTGCCGTAGCCAATGGAAGAGATCAATCGGCCGACGCTCGCCACCCATCTCATTGAAATAGACGACAAGCTTACCCCTCAACAAGAAGGCATCCCCCTAAGGGAACACCAATGCGTCATCGAGGAAGAATTTTCGAGCAGCAATGTGCTTACCTCTCTGCAAGGGTGGGGCTTCCCCGAAGCGTTACAACACCAATGCATCATCAAGGAAGCTTTCCGACGGGACAATGCCATAGCCAATGTAAGACCACCAGCCAGCGCATGACGCCTAAACGTCTTGCTTACCCCTCAGCAAGAAGGCATTCCCTAAATGAACACCAATGCATCGTCGAGGAAGAATTTTTAAAATACAACTTTGCTTACCCCTCAGCATGTAGGCATTCACCGAAGGAAACGCCAATGCGTCATCAAGGAAGATTTTTGCAATTCATTTTTTGATTTTTTGACGAACAAATGAAATTAGAAAAAAATTGGCTTCACATAAAAGCATCAACAAACTTGCCTCTCCGCAACGGTGTCCCCACCACTATGGGTTTCAACACCAATGCATCATTA
This sequence comes from Rhododendron ovatum, assembly GCA_019656835.1. Taxonomy (NCBI): domain Eukaryota; kingdom Viridiplantae; phylum Streptophyta; class Magnoliopsida; order Ericales; family Ericaceae; genus Rhododendron; species Rhododendron ovatum. The sequence continues at coordinate 40,358,012 of CM033802.1, read as the reverse complement.
AGATAGTTTTTCGAAGGGACAGGGCCATAGCCAATGGATGAGATCCATCGGAATTGTGCCATAGCAAATGGATATCCATCAGCCGGCACTCATCGCCAAGGCAACAAGCATACCTCTCAGCAAGGAGGCATCCCCCGAAAGGGACACCAATGCATCATGGAGGAAAATTAACCAAGGAACAGTGCCATAGCCAATGGAGAACCATCAACCGGCGCTCGCCGCCTAAGCGACAAGCTTCTCCCTTAGCAAGGAGGCAACCCCTGGGCTACGCAACGTGGCATTAGGAATCAAAGACCATTAGACAGTTTTGCTTTTCTGTACAGGGACACCAAGGCGTCATCGGGATTGTGCCATAACCAATGGATATCCATCAGCCGGCGCTCACCGCCAAGGTGACGAGCTTACCTCTCAGCAAGGAGGATCCCCCGAAAGGAACACCAATGCATCATGCAGGAAGATTCCTGAAGGGACATTGCCGTAGCCAATGGAAGAGATCAATTGGCCGGCGCTTGCCACGCATCTCATTGAAATAGACGACGAGCTTACCTCTCAACAAGAAGGTATCCCCTGAAGGGAATACCAATGCGTCATCAAGGAAGAATTTTCGAGCAACAACGTGCTTACCTCTCCGCAAGGGTAGGGCTTCCTTGAAGGGTTACAACACCAATGCATCATCAAGGAAGCTTTCTGGCAGGACAATGCCATAGCCAATGTAGGACCACCAGCCAGCGCTTGATGCCTAAATGACATGCTTACCCCTCAGCAAGAAGGCATTCCCTAAATGAACACCAATGCATCGTCGAGGAAGAATTTTTAAAATACAACTTTGCTTACCCCTCAGCATGTAGGCATTTACCGAAGGAGACGCCAATGCGTCATCAAGGAAGATTTTTGCAAATTCATTTTTTGATTTTTTGACGATCAAATGAAATTAGAAAAAATTTGGCTTCACATAAAAGCATCAACAAACTTGCCCCTCCGCAACGGTGACACCGCCACTATGGGTTTCAATACCAATGCATCATTAAGATAGGTTTTTAGAAGGGACAGGGCCATAGCCAATGGATGAGATCCATCGGATTGTGCCATTGCAAGTGGATATCCATCAGCCGGCGCTCACCGCCAAGGCGAAGAGCTTACCTCTCAGCAAGGAGGCATCCCCAGTAAGGCACACCATTGCATCATGGAGGAAAATTACCCAAGGGACAGTGCCATAGCCAACGGAGAAGCATCAACCGGCACTCGTTGCCTAAGCGACCAGCTTCTCCCTCAACAAGGAGGCAACCCTTGGGCTACGCAACGTGGCATTAGGAATCAAAGACCATTAGCAAGTTATGCTTTTTCTATGCGGGGACACCAATGCATCATCGGGACTGTGCCACAGCCAACGGATATCCATCAGTCGGCGCTCACTGCCAAGGTGACGAGCTTACCTCTCAGCAAGGAGGCATCCCCCGAAAGGGACACCAATGCATCATGGAGGAAAATTACCCAAGAGACAGTGCCATAGCCAATGGAGAACCATCAACCGGCGCTCGCCGCCTAAACGACAAGCTTCTCCCTCAACAAGGAGGCAACCCCTAGGCTACGCAACGTGGCATTAGGAATCAAAGACCATTAGCCAGTTATGCTTTTCTGTGCAGGGACACCAATGCATCATCGGGACTGTGTTATAGCCAATGGATATCCATCAGCCGACGCTCACCACCAAGGCGATGAGCTTACCTCTCAACAAGGAGGCATCCCCCGAGAGGGACACCAATGCATCATGGAGGAAAATTACCCTAGGGACAGTGCCATAGCCAATGGAGAACCATCAACCGGCGCTTACTGCCTAAGCGAAAAGCTTCTCCCTCAACAAGGAGGCAACCCCTGGGCTACGCAACGTGGCATTAGGAATCAAAGACCATTAGCCAGTTACGTTTTTTCGTGTGGAGACACCAATGCGTCACAGGACTGTGCCGTAGCCAATGGATATCCATCAGCGGGCACTCACCGCCAAGGCAACAAACATACCTCTCAGCAAGGAGGCATCCCCGGAAAGGGACACAAATGCTTCATGGAGGAAAATTACCCAAGGGACAGTGCCATAGCCAATGGAGACTCATCAACCGGCGCTCGCCGCCTAAGTGACAAGCTTCTCCCTCAACAAGGAGGCAACCCCTGGGCTACGCAACGTGGCATTAGGAATCAAAGACCATTATCCAGTTATGCTTTTCTGTGCGGGGACACCAATGCGTCATCGGGACTGTGCCATAGCCAACGGATATCCATCAACCGGCGCTCACCGCCAAGGCGATGAGCTTACCTCTTAGCAAGGAGGCATCCCCCGATGGGAACACCACTGCATCATGGAGGGTGTGAGTCTGCAAGCATTCCCAGCGGGACTCAAATGCACGAGCATTTGAGACCAAACGGCCATGGTGTTCTAGTTTCTGCCCGATAGTGTCATCGTTTGCTCTGCCATTCCTTTGCTAGGCCTTGCCTTTGCACGGGAATTTTTTTCTAGCATTACCAACGGGTCATCTCTTTACGGGTTTCTAAGGCCAAACCGCCAACAATTGCCCGACATAGTTTTTCTTTGCCCGATAGAGTCACGCTTTGCCCCGTGGGACTGGTAAAAACAACATTTTGCCTCAGGGGTATTTCGGACTTTTTTCCGAGCATTACCCATGGGTAGTGTTTCCAAGGGTATCCAAGGCCAAATGGCCAAGAATTGCCCGATAGAGTCCTGCTCTGCTCGATAGAGCTGTGCATTGCCTTGCGGGATAGCTTAAAATAGCATTTCGATTTAGGGGCATTTCGGTCTTTTTTTTGGGCATTATCGACGGGTAGTGTTTTCTCGAGTAACCGAGGCCAAATGGCCAAGAATTGCCCAGGTGGTCTCGATAGCAACGTGCCTTGGCACCCGGCCTCGGGTGGCCACGGCTTCCCCAAGGGAGGGACACCCCCCCCCCCCCCCCCCCCATAGTAGTAAAATTAGCCTTTGCCCTTGTGGCAGGAAGGAACATCAATGTGTCCGAACTGAAGCAATGAGGGTTTTTTTGAGCATCACAACTTTTTTTCATGAACTTTGAATTGGGACATCTTCACAAAAATATGAAGCAACTCCTCCAAAAAATTCAGAATTTTTTGCCAAAAGGATAATTTTATATTAATTAAACAAAAAATAAATAGATAAAAATGATAAAAAACACAAAACAAATACAAAAAAAAGTAAGAAAAAATCACGAAAAATTATAAACAAGCTACACAATAATTATGTAAATATATTGGGTTGAAAAATGAGGCATCTATAATAGAAAATGTTTAAATTAAGACTTAAAAATGTCTAAAAACAAAAATTAAAAAAGATTAAAAACAAACATTGCGAAATTCCCCAAAGGTGGTGACTAAACATGAGTTTTTGGGGAGTTTTGACAAAGATCATATTGATACTTGCATTGATTTGCCCAGCGACAAGCTACTTTTTCGCCAGTACCCAGCAAATTTATAGCCGTTACCCAGCAACTTGGTTGCCGATACTCAGCGTCACTCGACAACTTGGTTGCCGTCACCCAGCAAGTTTTTAGCCGATACCAAGCATTACCCAACAACTTTGTTGCCGTTACCCAGCAACTTTTTAGCCGATACCCAGCGTTACCCGACATCTTGGTTGTTGTTGCCGATACCCAGCATTACCCGACAGCTTGGTTTCCATCACCCAGCAACTTTTTAGCCGATAGCCAGCATTACCCGACAGCTTGGTTTCCATCACCCAGCAACTTTTTAGCCGATAGCCAGCATTACCCGACAGGTTGGTTGCCGTTACCCAGCAACAATTTAGCCGATACCCAGCAACATTTTAGCCGATACCCAGCATTACCTGACAGCTTGGTTGCCGTTACCCAGCAACATTTTAGCCGATACCTAGCAACTTTGTAGCCATTATGCGGTGAGCCAGCTTGCCATGCCTTGGCTAGAACAGTCAACTGTTGTTGCCTACATTCACGTGGGATTCCCGATGCCTTGTCTAGACTGTCGTCTTGGCATACGCCCAAGTGTTTCCCAAGTGTTTCCCAAGTGTCCGAGTTCCAAAGTGCCTAAGGGCCGTGCCGTGCCGCGGGCACGCGCGGGTCTTTTATATAAGAATATTTAGAAAAAAAATTCTAAACATGCTATATATCAAAGACCCAAGCGGGCGGGCG
>CM033802.1:40303825-40343825 GCA_019656835.1 Rhododendron ovatum | reverse complement strand
CCCGACAGCTTGGTTGCCGTTACCTAGCAATAGTTTAGCCGATACCCAGCATTACCCGACAGCTTGGTTGCCATTACCCGGCAACATTTTAGCCGATACCCAGCAACTTTTTAGCCGTTACCCGATGAGCCAGCTTGCCATGCCTTGGCTAGAACAGTCAACTGTTGTTGCCTACATTCACGTGCGATTCCCGATGCCTTGTCTAGACCGTCGTCTTGGCATACGCCCAAGTGTTTCCCAAGTGATTCCAAGTGTCCAAGTTCCAAAGTGCCTAAGTGCCGTGCCGTGCCCCGCGCGCGCGCGTGGGTCTTTGATATAAGAATATTTAGAAAAAAAATTCTAAACAAGCTATATATCAAAGACCCAAGCGGGCGGGCGCGTCACGGGGTGGCACTATGGCATTATGGTATTGGAGACACATGGAAACACTTGGACGGCTAGGCGGTGGACGATAACGACTGGTACAGCCTAGCCCAAATGGCAAAGAAAATCAAGTTTTGCCTTGCCGAACCCGACTATAGTAGCATGCCATTTCAAGGGCCTTTCGGTGTTCTTTTCGAGCATTACTGACGGATCGGGTTCTCTTGAGTAAGCGAGGCAGAGGAAATCTAGTTTTTGCTTGATAGAGTCGCGTCTCGGCTAAAAGAGCATGCCATTTCATGAGAATTTTGTTCTTTTCTTCCCAACATTACCGACGGGATGTGATTCTAGGGGTATTTGGGGCCAAACGGCAAGCAGCTGCCCAACAGAGTCCTGCTCTGCCCGATAGAGCCGTGCTTTGCCTTTCGGGTCGACTTAAAATAGCAATTCGATTCAGGGGCATTTCGGTCTTTTTTTTGGCCATTACCGACGGGTAGTGTTTTCTCGAGTAACCGAGGCCAAATGGCCAAGAATTGCCCGGGTGGTCTTGAAAGCAACGTGCCTTGGCACCCAGCGTCGGGTGGCCATGGCTTCCCCAAGGGAGGGACACCGACCCCCCCCCCCCCCCCCCCCCCCCCCATAGTAGTAAAATTAGCCTTTGCCCTTGTGGCAGGAAGGAACATCAATGTGTCCAAACTGAAGCAATGGGGTTTTTTTTGAGCATCACAACTTTTTTTCATGAACTTTGAATTGGGACATCTTCACAAAACTATGGAGCAGCTCCACAAAAAAATTCAGAATTTTTTGCCGAAAGGATAATTTTATATTAATTAAACAAAAAATAAATAGGTAAAAATGATAAAAAATACAAAAAAAGTAAGAGAAAATCACGAAAAATTATAAACAAGCTACACAATAATTATGTAAATATATTGGGTTGAAAAATGAGGCATCTATAATAGAAAATGTTTAAATTAAGACTTAAAGACGTTTAAAAATAAAAATTAAAAAAGATTAAAAACTAACATTGCGAAAGTCCCAAAAGATGGCGACTAAACAAGAGTTTAGCATGAATTCACAAGGGACACAACATTAGGCAAGCATTTATACAAACGCAACGAGCTTACCCCTCCGCAAGGGTGGGACTGCCCCTAAGGGATTCACACCAATTCGTCATCGAGGAACTTTACCAAAGGGACGATGCCATAGCCAATGGAGAACCATCAACCGGCGCTCGCCACCTAAGCGACAAGCTTCTCCCTCAACAAGAAGGCACCCCCTGTGCTACGCAACGTGGCATTAGGAATCAAAGACCATTAGCCAGTTACGCTTTTCCGTGCGGGGACACCAATGCATCATCGGGACTGTGCCATAGCCAACAGATATCCATCAGCCGGCTGCTCACCGCCAAGGCAACGAGCTTACCTCTCAGCAAGGAGGCATCCCCCGAAAGGAACACCAATGCATCATGGAGGAAGATTACCGAAGGGACATTGCCGTAGCCAATGGAAGAGATCAATCGGCGGGTGCTCGCCACAATCTCATTGAAATAGACGACTTGCTTACCTCTCAACAAGAAGGCATCCCCCAAAGGGAACACCAATGCGTCATCGAGGAAGAATTTTCGAGCAGCAACGAGCTTACCTCTCCACATGGGTGGGGCTTCCCCGAAGGGTTACAACACCAATGCTTCATCAAGGAAGCTTTCTGACGGGACAATGCCATAGCCAATGTAGGACCACCGGCCAGCGCATGATGCATAAACGACATGCTTTCCCCTCAGCAAGAAGGCATTCCCTAAATGAACACCAATGCATCGTCGAGGAAGAATTTTTAAAATATAACTTTGCTTACCCCTCAGCATGAAGGCATTCACCGAAGGAAACGCCTGTAACGCCCCTGAATTTTGGTCAATAAAAATTTCGTTAAATATTTGAATTTTATTTGAATTACTTATTTTCTCTTGAGTGGCTATATGATTTCTTGTTATTTTTCGTAATTAGATTTTTGGTCATTTGTTAACTGTAACACCCGTTCCGAGCATGCACGTGCATCGCATATGACATTTAATTTTATATTGCATAGGTCATGCTATTTGATACACGCGTTATGTTATCATTCGCATATCATTCATTAATTGTTTAGCGATATATGATTAAGTTTGAGGGTTTAATTAAGTTAATTAATTAGAGATTGGTTTTGGGTAGGTAGATGAAGGGTTAAGATGAGTTTTACCCTTTTTAAACCCATGCACCCAACCTCATGGGATAACTTTTCCCTAATAAATCTACCTTCTACGGTATTCTACATTATTCCACACCCTCCACCGTTTTCCTCTGTACCACGTAGAGAGAGAGAGAGAGTGAGAGTGAGAGAAGAGAAGAAGAAGAAGAAGAAGAAGAAGAAGAAGAAGAAGAGGAGGAGGAGGAATTGGGGAAAACTAATTGAAGGTAAACCCTATGTTATACCAAATCTATGTTTTGGGTTTTGATCAAACATGTTTATACCTGGATATTCATGTAGTTTAAACCCTTATTGGTTCATAAGAGAATGGGTTTTAACCTAGCAAATTCGTCCATCTTTGAGACATGTCTCATTCTGTCTAATTAGAGCTTGAATTTGACTGAATCTGTCCTGTTTTTAGCGAATTTTTCTCACAAACTTTCCGACCTCGTAATTTTCTGAAATTTTTACTGGAGATGGACATGCATGTCTAGTTTGTTGGATAAAATTTTCAGAATTTATTTCGAAGAGGGGAAAAAGTTAAAAATCGCGCACCGAACTGCTGCTGTGAAATTCGTATTGCTGACTGCACTGACACCAGTTGGAAAAACAGTCATAATCTCCTAGCTCGAGACTCGAAATCACATTCCGCTTGTTTTGCTAGAAACTAGACTCGTAGAGCTTTCCAACGATGCAACCCATGTGCTTTTGGTTATGCTTGAGCAATAACAGATTTTCTGTTGAAGTTGACCTAAAATCTGTCTCTGTACCAGTTTTGATATAATGTTAAGTTATAATCGCGAGGCCGTAATAAGGTTATCCGAACTCCGTTTTTTTATGAATGACCTGTCAATTCGAAGAGGAATGAGTTAACTTTTCAACGGTTTAAGTGAAATTCTAAGAATTCACGATTATGTATTGAATATGGTCAGAACAGTACATGTTGGTCATGGTCTAAGTCTTATTCTTGAGAATTCTTGTATCCAATTTCATTGAATCCTCTTTTGAGCATTGAAGCACATCATCCATTGTTTTTATTGCATTGGTCTCATGTAGTGTCATTCATATTCTAGGATCGGGGGACGAGTCTCCACCTCAAGGTTGAGAAGGAGGCGTTTCGCTTTTGTCTTTTGAATCTCCTAAGGTGAGTGTGCTATTTCATTGAAGTGATTAGCTAAAAATAAACTTATGCTTTTTCTGCGAATGTTGGGAATTTTCGATAGTTGTGGATATGGATCAAGTTGCTTGAAACATGATTTTATTTCAAGAGCATGCCATAGCTGTATTAGTTGGTTGGAATTCGTTTTCTTCTTGATGTACACAAGAAGGGTATAAATTGTCTGTTTGCTGTACACAAACAGGGTATAAATTGTTGGAAGTACCCTGCTAACAGGGTCACGGTACCGTCATAACTCCTGGTTGCGAGGGAAGCAACCCTATGGCTTCTTGAAATATTGTGCTTATTTAATGGTTTGTGAAAAATAACTTGTTTCTTGCTAGATATGGTTAGAAGCATTACTCGATCCATGTTTGCTCGTGTAAATTATTTTATGCTTTTTGCTTGAATGAATTAGTAACACTCACAATCCTTCCAGGTAACTGAAGTAGAGTTTTGGTCCACTACTGGTCTGAAGGAGTGGAGAGAAGGGGGCGACTTGGTGTCCTTTTGGCGTATTACATTTTGTAATATCAATTTTTGGAGAGTTGTCATACCGTATGTGGATGCAACTCATCTTGTATAGTTCTCTTGTAAATTTTATTTTGGAAGCCGGTTGTAATATACTTAGTCGACATTGTCTTGCGTTTATGGAACAAATTTCATTAAGGTTGATATTAAGCTTTCATTAAGACTGATTATGTTAATCCTTCTAGAGCGGGTCGTTTCAGTTGGTATCAGAGCATAGGTTGTAAATTCTGTAGACTAGCCATGTTTAGACTAGTGGTGGACCATAGGGTGTTTGTCTTGTGTCCGTGGGGATGGGAAGGAATAGAATGTTCATGAAACATGTCATGCATTTTACTTTTATCATTTGAGATGTTATTTGATAAATTGTTGCATATCTAGTTATGGACCGCGATGGGCAGCATGATAATACTCGAGGGGGAAATTCTAGTAGTGCAGAGCCAACCATGGACGGTAGATTACTTGATGCGATAATACAGTTAACAACTCAACAGGCAAGATATTTCGAGTTTCAGGCAGCCGCACAAGCGAGTTCTTCGGGGGCACGCACTGAGCGGGACACCATATATAGTCGGTTTAAAAAGCTTGGGCCTACAGAGTTTGATGGACCGCCTAACCCTCTTGATGCCGAGGAATGGATGAAAAAGTTAGAGGAAATCTTCCAGATAATGGCTGTGACGGATGAACAAAAGGTTTTATTGGCTACCTTTATGTTAAAAGGAGATGCTCGACGTTGGTGGGAAGTTACCAAACAAAGATTGTCTGCACCAATGGCAAATCCTGAAAATAATGATGCTCTTCCTATACCTACGGTCATCACTTGGGCTATGTTTACCAAAGCTTTTCATGAAAAGTATTTCCCAAGGAGTTACCAAATGGGTCAGAGGCGGGAATTTTTGAAGTTGGAACAAGGGAAGATGACGGTAGCAGAGTATGAAGCCCGGTTTACAACCTTATCACGTTTTGCTTTGAATCTTGTTAGCACGGACGAGGACAAGTGCAGAATGTTTGAGGATGGGTTGAATATAGAACTTCGGCCTTATGTGGTAAATCAACGGTTAAATAATTTTGCGGATATGATCGAAGTGGCAACAAACTTCGAGCGGGATTTGGGGTTATTGAATGAACAAAGGGAGCAGAATAAGAAAAGAAAAACGGAATCTACATCAGGTGGAAGGAACTTTGGCCAACAATCCATAATTAAAGGGAGAGGAACTTCTACTTTTCAGAGCCATGGTGGGAGTCAATTTCGAGGATTCCAATCTGGACAGCGAGCGAATGTGTCAAAGCAACAAAGTCAGACGGGTTCTACTTTTTCTGGTGGTCGCAGCAATGCCCTTACATGTCATAGGTGTGGATCACCTGATCATTTCGTTCGAGATTGTCCCGAACCAGAATCATTCCGTAGGTGTTTTAGATGTGGGGATCCGGGACATTTGGCTTCAAGTTGTCCCAGATCATCGAGGTCTGCTTCATCTTCGGGTAGCGTTCAGATGGGTGGAAGTACTTCTCAGGGTAAAAATCAAAGCCGTGGTGGTGGTTCAGTTGGTAGACCTAAAGCACAAGGAAGAATCTTTGCTATGAATCGACAAGATGCAATTGCAACTCCAGATGTTGTCACAGGTATGCTCACTATTTTTGGTAAAGAAGCGCGTATTTTGATTGATTCTGGATCAACGCATTCATTCATAGCATTGTCATTCACAAAGCATGTAGACCGACCCCCAAGTCCACTAGAATATACTATGGCCATTTCCACTCCTGCAGGAGAGACTCTATTGACTAGAGTTATATATCGGGACTGTAAATTTCGAATGGGCGATAAGGAGTTGTCAGTTGATTTGATGCCATTGAATATCACAGATTTCGATATAATCCTTGGAATGGATTGGTTATCTGCTTATCATGCCTCTATTGATTGTTTCCGAAAAGAAGTAACATTGCAGATTCCAAATAATCCACAACTGAAATTCCGTGGGGATAGAACTTCTGCTCGTATAATTTCTGTAATGAAGGCCGAGAAGTTGTTGAAAAAGGGTTGTCAAGGATTCCTTGCACATATTGTTGACTAGCAACAAAAGTACACCGCGGGTGGAGGATATACCAATTGTTTGTGAGTTTCCCGATGTATTTCCCGAGAAATTACCAGGGCTGCCAGTGGACCGAGAAGTTGAGTTCTCTATTGAGCTTCTACCAGGTACACAACCAATTTCAATTGCACCTTATCGTATGGCTCCTGCCGAATTAAAGGAATTGAAAATCCAATTGGAAGATCTATTGGAACGAGGATTTATCAGACCTAGTATTTCTCCATGGGGTGCTCCAGTTTTGTTTGTTAAAAAGAAAGATGGTACGATGCGGATGTGTATTGACTACCGTCAGTTGAACAAGGTGACCATCCGAAACAAATATCCTTTGCCGCGTATTGATGATTTATTTGATCAATTGCAAGGGGCGACAGTATTCTCTAAAATTGATCTTAGATCGGGATATCATCAATTAAAAATAAAGGAGGAAGGATGTTCGAAGACTGCTTTTCGTACAAGGTATGGCCATTATGAATTCCTTGTTATGCCATTTGGTCTAACGAATGCCCCAGCTGCTTTTATGGATTTAATGAATCGAGTGTTTCAACCATATCTTGACTCCTTTGTGATAGTGTTTATTGATGATATTCTTATCTATTCTCGAAGTAAAGAGGAACATGCAAGTCACCTTCGAATCGCATTACAAACTCTACGTGAAAAGAAGTTATATGGAAAGTTAAGTAAATGCGATTTTTGGCTAGACTCTGTTGTGTTTTTGGGACATGTAATATCAGGGGATGGAATTTCTGTTGATCCTAGAAAGATAGAGGCAGTCACCAATTGGGAGAGACCGACTAATGTGACGGAAATTCGCAGTTTCTTGGGTTTGGCTGGTTATTACCGCAGGTTTGTTCAAGGATTTTCTTCTATTGCTGTTCCTTTGACCCGATTAACTCGAAAGGGGGTAAAATTTGTGTGGTCTGAAGATTGTGAAAAGAGTTTTCAGGAGCTGAAGAAAAGGTTGACTACTGCGCCAGTATTATCTCTTCCTTCAGGTGATGATGGGTTTGTTATTTATAGCGATGCTTCTAGACAAGGATTGGATTGTGTTTTGATGCAGCATGGTAAAGTAATTGCATATGCCTCTAGACAATTGAAACCTCATGAACATAATTATCCCACCCATGATCTAGAATTGGCTGCTGTTGTTTTTGCATTAAAGTTGTGGAGGCATTATTTGTATGGGGTAACATGCGAAGTCTACACCGACCATCAGAGTTTGAAATATCTGTTCACACAACGGGAGCTGAACTTGAGACAACGTAGATGGATGGAGTTAGTGAAAGACTATGACTGCACAATTCAGTATCATCCGGGTAAAGCCAATGTAGTAGCTGATGCTTTGAGTAGGAAATCTGCGGGCACTTTGGCTTCTTTGCGGAGCACACAAGAGAATTTACTTGCTGATCTACGTTCTTTGCGGGTAAGACTTTCCGTTAATGGAACCGTTCTACTAGCTAGTCTTACTCTTAAACCCCTTCTAGTAGATCGTATTCGAGAAATGCAACAATCAGATGAGAATTTGGAAGAGATTAAGACGAAGGTTAAAGAAGGAAAACTGAAGGACTTTGCAATGAGAGATGAAAATGTTTTGTATTTTGGGAACCGGTTATGTGTACCTAATGATTCCGTCTTTGAAAAGAGAAATTCTTGAGGAGGCTCATAGTAGCGCATATGCTATGCATCCTGGCGGTACCAAAATGTATCGTGACCTTCGCGAGAATTACTGGTGGGCTGGTATGAAGCGTGAAATTGCTAAATTTGTATCCGAGTGTTTGATATGTCAACAAGTGAAGATAGAACATCAGCATCCTGCAGGTTTGTTGCAACCTCTTCCTATTCCGGAATGGAAATGGGAACATATTACTATGGATTTTGTCGTAGGATTACCTCGAACCAAAACAGGAAATGATAGTATATGGGTAATCGTGGATAGACTTACTAAATCTGCACATTTCTTGGCCGTTAAAAACACATATTCATTGGATAAACTTGCTAGCATATATGTGGATGAAATTGTTCGACTACATGGCGCTCCAGTTTCTATTGTTTCAGACAGAGATCCCAGATTTACTTCGCGATTTTGGCCTAGACTTCAAAATGCTATGGGTACTTCTCTGAAATTCAGCACAGCGTTTCATCCTCAGACTGATGGACAATCCGAGCGTACAATCCAAACTTTGGAAGATATGTTGCGAGCTTGTGTACTTGATTTCCAGGGTAGTTGGGATCAATATTTGTCTCTTATTGAATTTGCTTATAACAATAGTTATCACTCAAGCATTGGCATGGCACCATATGAAGCATTGTACGGCCGAAAATGCAGGACTCCAGTGTGTTGGGGTGAGGTGGGTGAAAGGAAGTTAGTAAGTGAAAAGAAGTATCTAGGTCCAGAATTAGTAAAAGCTACTATTGATAAGGTAAAAGTGATTCAAGAGCAGTTGAAGATATCTCAAAGTCGACAAAAAAGTTATGCTGATACAAGACGAAGAGACTTGGAGTTTAATGTGGGCGATCAAGTATTTATCCGAGTGTCACCATGGAAAGGGCGTTTGAGATTCGGTAAAAAGGGTAAATTAAGTCCAAGATATATCGGGCCTTATGAGATTGTGAAACGGGTGGGTTCGACAGCGTATCAACTAGATTTACCATCGGAATTGGCTAAGATGCACGATGTTTTTCACGTATCCATGCTTCGAAAGTGCAAAGGAGATTCAACTAATGTGGTTCCTCAAACGGTGGAATTAAAGGATGATATGACCTATGTGGAACAACCAGTTCAGATTTTGGATCACAAGGAACAAGTCCTTCGCAACAAAACCGTATCGTTGGTAAAAGTATTGTGGAGGAGTCGTTCAACAGAGTATGCAACGTGGGAAGCTGAAACTAACATGCGGAAACAATACCCTCATTTATTTGGACAAGGTAAGTAAATTTCGGGGACGAAATTTTATTAGGAGGGGAGAATTGTAACACCCGTTCCGAGCATGCACGTGCATCGCATATGACATTTAATTTTATATTGCATAGGTCATGCTATTTGATACACGCGTTATGTTATCATTCGCATATCATTCATTAATTGTTTAGCGATATATGATTAAGTTTGAGGGTTTAATTAAGTTAATTAATTAGAGATTGGTTTTGGGTAGGTAGATGAAGGGTTAAGATGAGTTTTACCCTTTTTAAACCCATGCACCCAACCTCATGGGATAACTTTTCCCTAATAAATCTACCTTCTACGGTATTCTACATTATTCCACACCCTCCACCGTTTTCCTCTGTACCACGTAGAGAGAGAGAGAGAGTGAGAGTGAGAGAAGAGAAGAAGAAGAAGAAGAAGAAGAAGAAGAAGAGGAGGAGGAGGAGGAATTGGGGAAAACTAATTGAAGGTAAACCCTATGTTATACCAAATCTATGTTTTGGGTTTTGATCAAACATGTTTATACCTGGATATTCATGTAGTTTAAACCCTAATTGGTTCATAAGAGAATGGGTTTTAACCTAGCAAATTCGTCCATCTTTGAGACATGTCTCATTCTGTCAATTAGAGCTTGAATTTGACTGAATCTGTCCTGTTTTTAGCGAATTTTTCTCACAAACTTTCCGACCTCGTAATTTTCTGAAATTTTTACTGGAGATGGACATGCATGTCTAGTTTGTTGGATAAAATTTTCAGAATTTATTTCGAAGAGGGGAAAAAGTTAAAAATCGCGCACCGAACTGCTGCTGTGAAATTCGTATTGCTGACTGCACTGACACCAGTTGGAAAAACAGTCATAACTCCTAGCTCGAGACTCGAAATCACATTCCGCTTGTTTTGCTAGAAAATAGACTCGTAGAGCTTTCCAACGATGCAACCCATGTGTTTTGGTTATGCTTGAGCAATAACAGATTTTCTGTTGAAGTTGACCTAAAATCTGTCTCTGTACCAGTTTTGATATAATGTTAAGTTATAATCGCGAGGCCGTAATAAGGTTATCCGAACTCCGTTTTTTTATGAATGACCTGTCAATTCGAAGAGGAATGAGTTAACTTTTCAACGGTTTAAGTGAAATTCTAAGAATTCACGATTATGTATTGAATATGGTCAGAACAGTACATGTTGGTCATGGTCTAAGTCTTATTCTTGAGAATTCTTGTATCCAATTTCATTGAATCCTCTTTTGAGCATTGAAGCACATCATCCATTGTTTTTATTGCATTGGTCTCATGTAGTGTCATTCATATTCTAGGATCGGGGGACGAGTCTCCACCTCAAGGTTGAGAAGGAGGCGTTTCGCTTTTGTCTTTTGAATCCCTAAGGTGAGTGTGCTATTTCATTGAAGTGATTAGCTAAAAATAAACTTATGCTTTTTCTGCGAATGTTGGGAATTTTCGATAGTTGTGGATATGGATCAAGTTGCTTGAAACATGATTTATTTCAAGAGCATGCCATAGCGATATTGTTGGTTGGAATTGTTTTCTTCTTGATGTACACAAGAAGGGTATAAATTGTCTGTTTGCTGTACACAAACAGGGTATAAATTGTTGGAAGTACCCTGTGAACAGGGTCACGGTACCGTCATAACTCCTGGTTGCGAGGGAAGCAACCCTATGGCTTCTTGAAATATTGTGCTTATTTAATGGTTTGTGAAAAATAACTTGTTTCTTGCTAGATATGGTTAGAAGCATTACTCGATCCATGTTTGCTCGTGTAAATTGTTTTATGCTTTTTGCTTGAATGAAGTAGTAACACTCACAATCCTTCCAGGTAACTGAAGTAGAGTTTTGGTCCACTACTGGTTAGACAGGCTGTAGGAGTGGAGGAGGGGCGACTTGGTGTCCTTTTGGCATAGTTCATTTTGTGATATCAATTTTTGGAGAGTTGTCATACCGTATGTGGATACAACTCATCTTGTATAGTTTTTTGTAAATTTTATTTTGGAAGCTGGTTGTAATATACTTAGCCGACTTTGTCTGGCGTTTATGGAACAAATTTCATAAAGGTTGATATTAAGTTTTCATTAAGACTAATTATGTTAATCTTCTAGAGCGGGTCGTTTCATTAACTCTTCACTAGAAACCCTACTTGACCAATTTGGTTAGTTTCTAACCAACTAGTTGGAACAACCGAGCAACCAACTCACCTAGTTACTAGATGAACCTTTTGGACCTTTTGAACCTTTTGCCTTTACCCATTGGTCCATGATGGTTAGGGTAATTTTTGTCCATTGGACAATAAACTTTTTATTATATTTGAATAAAGGTTCATGTAGTCTTTTCAAAATTTTATTTTAATAAAAGGTACTTATACTCTTTTGTCCATTGGTTATTAACCGCAAGGGAAACTATTACCCATTGGGTAATAACCCTTAGGAAAGTTAGTGACCCTTGGGTAATAGAGTCTTTTGACCAAATAAAGTACCGATGTGACTAGGGAACCTTCCAATAAAGTTGATTTGACTAGTCAACCTTTTCAAACCCTAGAAATTACTTATTTATTTTCTTTTATTATTTTGGTTTTATTCTTTGTCCTTTGGATGATAAATGTTAGGGGAACTATTATCCATTGGATAATAGAAACCCTAAATTTTATATTCTTGCTAGAATATCAAGTACTCATAAATGGAATTTTATAATTTCCTAAAAAGGACAATTTTGATTATTTTATTATAAAAAGTTTCCTAATTACTATTGTCCATTGGATAATAAAAGTTAGGATATTTACTATCCATTGGGTAATAGATTGTTCTTTCAAACAAGTACATGGGTTTACTAAACTAGTCATTTTTCCTAAATTCCCATGTGATGAAGTACCAATATTTTAATTTGAAAGTACTTATTAGCCTTAGTAGCCTTTAAGGCCTAAGATTCTTAAAAGTACCCTTAATATTATTTTGTGCTGGGGTTTTGTACCCAATTGGATTAATTTATTGGGGAGTTGATCTTCCTAGAGTACATTGGTACACTAGTTTATTAGTTTAGTCCAACATGTGCCTAAATTGAATTTATTTAATCTAGTACTTTGTACTTTTATTTGTTATATGCATATATGTATATATATGTGTGTGTGTGTGTGTGTACTTAAGAGAGAGAGAGAGAGAGAGAGAGAGAGAGAGAGAGATGCCGAGAGGAGAGAGAGAGAGAGAGTGAGCCGAGAGGGAGAGAGAGAAAGAGGAGGAAAGAGAGAAGAAGATTGGTTGTACCTTCCTTGATCTTTCTTCATCCTTGGTGAATCTTTCTCCTAGCCAAACTTAACTCCCATTTGTACTTCTATGATTTGTTTAAAACCAAATCTTGTACCATTGTCTCCAAATCTTTCAACAAATCTTCCATAATCCCATCCATGGACAAAGTAGCCATGCAAGCCTAGGATTTAGACCTTGATCTTCCAAGATTGCTTGCCATGTGTCAAAATTTGAGGTAGAGAGAGAGAGAGGGGGCCGGCCTTGGGACAGAGGAAGAGGGCATGCCTTTGCCTATAAATAGCTAGCCATTCCAAGCTTTGAACTCACACCTTCAAGCTTTGCTCTTCCTTCTCTCTAGAATTTCCTTTGTTCTTTCTTTTGTTCTTCCTTGTTCTTGAGTTGTTCTTGAGTTCTTCAAGAAACTCAACCTAAGCCGCCACTAAACCGCCACTCGACCACCCTTCGATCCATAAAATAGAGTAGTGTTAGTCAAGTAGAAGTTTCGAGAGAAACCTTTCTCTTTCGAAGCTACCGGAGACCACCGTAGGAAGTTACTCCGTCCGACCACCAATTATCGTCCGTAAGCCATTACTACCACCTAGAAGAACGGTAAGGAAATCCTTACTTGCTTCCTATTTACTTACTCAAGTATAACGTTGTTGTTTTGAATTGCTAAGAAAGAACGGTAGATTCTCCCTAAATTACTTACTTCCTATTTACTTACTTATTCAAGTATAACGTTGTTGTTTTGAATTGCTAAGAAAGAACGATAGAATCCTTGTCCCCCAACTCTACGTATAGAACCGTATGATAGGAAGTAGATTATCTTTAACGAATTTCGAAAGATAGAACTTATCGTTTGTTTAGAAGTATTTGTATTTTGATCTTTGAGATGATTATGAACATACATATATGAATTGCTTGTATTACTTGTGGTGTGATAAAGCATAAGTGATTTCACTCCAAAGATGTCCATACATGTGGCGTTGTGCTTTGAATAAGCATAAGTGATACACTCCAAGGGCGTCCGTACATGTGGCGTTATGCTATAACTGATGATTTAGCATGATAAGTAGTATAGAATTGGATGATCTTGTTGGTATGTTTCATGCTTACCGCGGAGTCTTTGCATGTAAACGAGACACGAGAATTGAGAAAGTAGAGACATGGCACCTAGGGTGTGGTTAATGAAAGGAAATGTTTTTCGAGGAAGAAAATATTTTGAAACTACATAATGACCGGTTTTGGGTGGCATTATGTGAGTTGTGTGCATGTGTAAAAGTAAGATTTGTGAAAAACCCAATGAGAACCTGGAGTGGCGGAATCATTGTGGGATTACTCGGGAACCCAGAGCAGCGGAACTGAGGGTTTTAAAGTGTGGCTTGGTTATCCGCGATACGGAGCCAATGCAATTGTGTGCCAATGGGAACCCGGCGCGGCGAAACCATTGTGAGGATACTCGGGAGACCGGCGCGGCAGAACCGAGGTTGGGTGAGTTAAACAAACGATTCTTGAAATGTTTTGGAAACCGCAATGTGGCCGGACTTGCCCATTGTGTGGTGTGTGTTTTGTGTGTGTTCCAATGGGAATCCGGAAAGCGGAACCATTGTGAGGTTGTGTGCCAATGGGAACCCAGCGCAGCGGAACCATTGTGAGGATACTCGGGAGACCGGCGCGGCGGAACCGAGGTTTGGTGTGTAGCTTGGTTATCCGCGGTACGGAGCCAATGCAATTGTGTGCCAATGGGAACCCGGTGCGGCGGAACCATTGTGAGGATACTCAGAAACCCGGCGCGGCGGAACCAAGATTGGGTGTGTAGCTTGGTTATCCGCGGTACGGAGCCAATGCAAATGATTCTGAAAGGTTGGGTGTGTAGCTTGGTTATCCGCGGTACGGAGCCAATGCAAATGATATTGAAAAGTTGATTTGAAATGTGAAAATGTCGACACGGTCTACGATGAGTCGCGTAGGAGAAACAAAGAGAATCTTGGACACTAACGATAGTTGATTAACGAATGTGGATGTGTCATTGTTAGCTGTGAATATACGTATCATGTGGAAATTGATGTTTTATTATAACCTTGTAAGTTAAGGTTGGTGGGTAAGGTTTTCCCTATTGAGCGTTGTAGCTCACGGTGTTGCCTTTTTGGTGGCCCTGACATATTATATGGGTGGCGATGCCGGTACAATGTGTCAGACTTCATAGATGAACAGGGTAAGATGTACACCGTGGAGGCCTTCGGTGCCGAGGAGCTTGCCAGAATGGAGGAGCAAGCGGAGCAGTAGTTAGGAACTCTAGAACCCTTTTTATTTGTGTAATTATTGAACTCTTGTGGGAGTTTTGTTGTAATAAGAGCCAGACTCTATTTTGAGGTTTTCAATGAAATTGTCTTTTAACGTACCCAAAATTCAGGGCGTTACAACGCCAATGCGTCATCAAAGAAGATTTTTGCAAAATCATTTTTTGATTTTTTGATGAACAAAGAAATTTGAAAACATTTGGCTTCACATAAAAGCATTACCTCTCCGCAACGGTGTCCCTGCCCCTAAGGGTTTCAACACCAATGCATCATTAAGATAGTTTTTTCGAAGGGACAGGGCCGTAGCCAATGGATGAGATCCATCGGGATTTTGCCATAGCAAATGGATATTCATCAGCCGGCGCTCACCGCCAAGGCGACGAGCATACCTCTCAGCAAGGAGGCATCCCCCGTAAGGGACAACAATGCATCATGGAGGAAAATTACCCAAGGGACAGTGCCATAGCCAATGGAGAACCATCAACCGGCGCTCGCCGCCTAAGCGACAAGTTCTCCCTCAATAAGGAGGCAACCCTTGGGCTACGCAACGTGGCAATAGGAATCAAAGACCATTAGCCAGTTACGCTTTTCCGTGCGGGGACACCAATGCGTCATCGGGACTGTGCCATAGCCAACGGATATCCATCAGCCGGCGCTCACCGCCAAGGCGACGAGCTTACCTCTCAGCAAGGAGGCATCCCCCGAAAGGAACACCAATGCATCATGGAGGAAGATTACCGAAGGGACATTGCCGTAGCCAATGGAAGAGATCAATCGATCGGCGCTCGCCACCCATCTCATTGAAATAGACGACTTGCTTACCTCTCAACAAGAAGGCATCCCCCAAAGGGAACACCAATGCGTCATTGAGGAAGAATTTTCGAGCAGCAACGAGCTTACCTCTCCGCAAGGGTGGGGCTTCCCCGAAGGGTTACAACACCAATGCTTCATCATGGAAGCTTTCCGAAGGGACAATGCCATAGCGAATGTAGGACCACCGGCCAGCGCATGACGCCCAAACGACATGCTTTCCCCTCAGCAAGAAGGCATTCCCTAAATGAACACCAATGCATCGTCAAGGAAGAATTTTTAAAATATAACTATGCTTAGCCCTCAGCATGAAGGCATTCACCGAAAGAAACGCCAATGCGTCATCAAGGAAGATTTTTGCAAAATCATTTTTTTATTTTTTGATGAACAAAGAAATTTGAAAACATTTGGCTTCACATAAAAGCATTACCTCTCCGCAACGGTGTCCCTGCCCCTAAGGGTTTCAACACCAATGCATCATTAAGATAGTTTTTTCGAAGGGACAGGGCCGTAGCCAATGGATGAGATCCATCGGGATTTTGCCATAGCAAATGGATATCCATCAGCCGGCGCTCACCGCCAAGGCGACGAGCATACCTCCTAGCAAGGAGGCATCCCCCGTAAGGGACAACAATGCATCATGGAGGAAAATTACCCAAGGGATAGTGCCATAGCCAATGGAGAACCATCAACCGGCGCTCGCCGCCTAAGCGACAAGCTTCTCCCTCAACAAGGAGGCAACCCCTGGGCTACGCAACGTGGCATTAGGAATCAAAGACCATTAGCCAGTTATGCTTTTTCGTGCGGGGACACCACTGCGTCATCGGGACTGTGCCATAGCCAATGGATATCCATCAGCTGGCGCTCACCGCCAAGGCGACGAGCTTACCTCTCAGCAAGGAGGCATCCCTTGAAAGGAACACCAATGCATCATGGAGGAAGATTACCGAAGGGACAGTGCCATAGCCAATGGCGAACCATCAATCGGCGCTCGCCGCCTAGGCGACAAGAGTCTCCCTCAACAAGGAGGCAACCCCTGGGCTACCGAACATGGCATTAGGAATCAAAGACCTTTAGCCAGTTAGGCTTTTCCGTGCGGGGAGACCAATGCATCATCGGGAGTCTGCCATAGCCAACGGATATCCATCAGCCGGTGCTCACCACCAAGGCGACGAGCTTACCTCTCAGCAAGGAGGCTTCCCCCGATGGGAACACCAATGCATCATGGAGGATGTGAGTCTGCAAGCAATCCCAACGGGACTCGAAAGCACGAGCATTTGAGACCAAACGGCCATGGAGTTCTAGTTTCTGCCCTATAGTGTCATCGTTTGCTCTGCCATTTCTTCGCTAGGCCTTGCCTTTACACGGGCATTTTTTTCTAGCGTTACCAACTGGTCATCTCTTTACGGGTTTCTAAGGTCAAACCGCCAACAATTGCCCGACATGGTTTTTCTTTGCCCGATAGAGTCATGCTTTGCCCCGCGGGATGGGTAAAAATAACATTACGCCTCAGGGGTATTTTGGTCTTTTTTCCAAGCATTACCCACGGGTAGTGTTTCCAGGGGTATCCATGGCCAAACGGCCAAGAATTGCCCGATAGAGTCCTCCTCTGCTCTATAGAGCTGTGCATTGTCTTGCGGGACGACTTAAAATAGCATTTCGATTCTAAGGCATTTCGGTCTTTTTTCCTAGCATTACCGATGGGTAGTGTTTTCTCGAGTAACCGAGGCCAAATGGCCAAGAATTGCCCGGGTCGTCTCGATAGCAACGTGCCTTGGCACCCGGCGTTGGGTGGCCACGGCTTCCCCAAGGGAGGGACACCACACCCCCCCCCCCCCCTCCCTATAGCAGTAAAATTAGCCTTTGCCCTCGTGGCAGGAAGGAACATCAATGTGTCTGAACTGAAGCAATGGGGTTTTTTTTAAGCATCACAACTTTTTTTCATGAACTTTGAATTGGGACATCTTCATAAAAATATGGAGCACTTCCACACAAAAATTCAGAATTTTTTGCCAAAAGGATAATTTTATATTAATTAAATAAAAAATAAATAGGTAAAAATGATAAAAAATACAAAAAAAAGTAAGAAAAAATCACGAAAAATTATAAACAAGCTACACAATAATTATGTAAATATATTGGGTTGAAAAATGAGGCATCTATAATAGAAAATGTTTAAATTAAGACTTAAAAAAATCTAAAAATAAAAATTAAAAAAGATTAAAAACTAACATTGCGAAAGTCCCAAAAGATGGCGACTAAATAAGAGTTTTTGGGGCGTTTCGACAAGAACATTGTAACAACTCCGATTTTTCATTCAATAAAAATCTCGTTGTTATTCGAAAGTTCTTAATTTCTCTTAACTGCTTGTTGGTTTCCTTATTAATTCTTCTTACGGTTAGTCTTTAAGCAATCAATCGCCTTATCATCGTATTTCTCGACTAGTAACCCTAATCGCACCTTGAACCCTCGAGAATCGTTTCTTGACTTTTAAGTCCGACTTGGCAAGTCTAGTTAGCTTTTAACCGGCTTGATGGAGTAACCAAACTAGAAAGTCACCTAGTTACTTTTCCCTAACCAATGATGGACCGTTTTGCCCATCTTGAACCTTTTGAACCCTAGACTAGAAATTGTTATTTATTTTCTTTTATTATTTTGGTTTTATTCTTTATCCATTGGACAATAAATGTTAGGGGAACTATTATCCATTGGATAAAAGAAACCCATTTCTTTATATTAAAAGGATTTTGAAAGATTTAAGCAAAGTACTATGATTGACATTTTTAATTATTTTGAAAAGTACTTTTAATTATTTTTTCTAATAAAAGTACCCAAGTAACTTTGGACCATTGGACAATAACCATTAGGGTAATCATTACCCATTCGACAAAAGCCTTTCCTTTATTTTATTTGGTAAGTACATATATATATATATATATATCACATGTGTAATAACTAAAGGACATGTAGTCTTTTTCAAAACTTAATTTAGTATTTAAAGTACCCGTACCTTATTATCCTTTGGATAATAACCATTAGGGATTTTATTATCCATTGGGTAATAGGCTCATCTTTCAAACAAAGTACTTAACCCATTAAACTAATGTTTTGTTAAGATTCCTGAGAGTACAAAAGTACATTATTATATTAATTAAAGTACTCGTACCTTTTAATTGTTTATTAGGGAAATCTTGACCCTTTAAAGACTAAATTGCCCTTTTGTACAAAAGTACCTATTGTTTATTTGTATTCTTACATGTTTGTACATATATATACATATGTATATAGCTAGTACATGGGAGAGAGAGAGAGAGGAGAGAGGAGAGAGAGAGAGCCGTGAGAGAGAGAGAAAGAGGCCGAGAGAGGAGAGAGGGAGAGGAAGAGAGAGAGAGAAGGAAAGAGGAAGGAAGAAGAGGATTGATTTGAAGTGTACTTGACCTTGATCTTCCTAAGTACTTCAAAATCCTTGGTGATTTCTTTTCCTAGCCAAATCTTAACTCCTTTGTCCTCCATTGTACAAATTCAATTGTTTAAGCCATGAATCTTGTACCAATGTCTCCTCTTTGCCAACATATCTCCAAGAATCCCATCCAAAGTACTAAGAATAGCCATGCAAGCCTAAATAGCCCCATGGCCGAACCCATCAAGCTTTCTATCAAGCATGACATGTGAAAGAAATCAAAGATGTAGAGAGAGAGAGAGAGATTCGGTTGAGAGAGGGAGAGGAGGAGCCTTGGCCTATAAATAGAAGCTCACTCCAAGCTTAAACTCACAACTTCAACCATTGCTCCAACTTCTCTCTAGAAATTTCAAGAGTTCTTGCTTCCAAAGTTCTTCTTTTCTTGTGTTCTTGAGTGTTCTTGAGAGAAACCACCAAACCACCTCCCAAAACCACCGTTAGATCTTTAAAGTAGCTTAGTTAAGTTAGAAAGTTGTTTCTAGGAAGAGAAAGGTTCATCTCTCTTCCTTTCGAAGCAAACCGACGACGTTACGCCGCCAAAATCCAAAATCGACGACCAAATCTTCTTAGTCGACTACTACCGCCAAGAAGCACGGTAGGATTTCCTTAACTTCCATCCAAAGTAGTTATCCTTGCCTAATATCCCAATTATAAGTAGTTTTGTACTCAAAAGCTAATCATAAGTTTATTTGGAAGTAACTTTGATCATTTTCTTTAAAGTAGATAATGTTATCTTGTTGTAAGTGTATGAAATGCATGATGTTCGTTGTTAAGTGATTCAAGCATGTCAAGTAGTTTAAAATGAATGATCTTGTTGGTTTGATTATTACAATGAATGATATTGTATGCGAAAGGTCTCACCGCGGAGTCTATGCATGAGAAACGAGACACGGAAATCGAGAAAGTAGAAACATGACATCTAGGGTGTGATTTATGAAAGGGCGTGTTTTGAAAAGTGTGAAATGTTTTGGAAACCACAATGTGGCCGGGCGTAGTAGCCCATTGTGTGGTGTGTGTTTTGTGTGCCAATGGGAGACCGGGACGGCGGAACCATTGTGAGGATACTCGGGAGTCCGGAACGGTGGAACCGAGGTTGGGTGTGTGCTTGGTTATCCGCGTTACGGAGCCAATGCAATGTGTGCCAATGGGAGCCCGGGACGGCGGAACCATTGTGAGGATACTCGGGAGACCGGAACGGCGGAACCGAGGTTGGGTGTGTTAAAAACGAGTTTTTGAAAAGGTGATGAAATGTGGATAAATGTTGACACTATTTACGAGGAGTCACGTAGGAGAAACTCACAAAACTTGGTCACCAACGTTAAATGTTAACGAATGTTGTTGTTGTTAGTATTGGTTAGATAAGCATGCTATGAGAAATTCTTTGACTATGTGTTGTATTGTGGTAAGTTAAGGGTTAGAGGGTTTGGATTATTCTATTGAGCGTCTAAGCTCACGGTGTTGCCTTTTGGTGACCCTGGCCTATTATATTGGTGGTGACACCGGTATAATATGTCAGATTTCATAGATGAACAGGGTGAACTTTACACCTTGGAGGCCTACGGAGCCGAGGAGCTAGCCGTGATGGAAGAACAAGCGGAGCGGTAGTTAGGAACCTTAGTTCCCTACCGTTTGTAATAAAAGTACTTCTTTTATGTTTTTATTGTAATAAAGAGCCGGACTCAGTTTTTATTTCAATAAAATGTTTTATTTAACGTACCCCAAAATCCGGGGTACAACTTGGTATCAGAGCTTTAGGTTCAAACCTCGGCCATGGGTAGAATGGGTAGAACCACGATATAAGTTGACCGTTGCACCGTCGTGAATTGAGTTTAAGTTTACCGTCCCAAATTGGGTGGAATTCTGTCAGAACAATCTTCGGATTGAAGCAAGGCATGAAAATTGGCAGTACGGCCGAGCTGGGAAATCCCGAACAATTGGATGATGACTTAAAATCAAAGAAACGAATGTGGAACATAGAAACCGAAAAAGTTTTCTCTAAAGTTTTACTAAAAACTTCTTCTTCAAAACTTGACTAATAGAAATCTTTTCTTGTAGATGAATCACTTGAGCTCCTACCAAATCAACCTATTAGCCGAAGCGCACCATCTCGCGAGTACCCTAAGGTCGATGACGAACCAACTGATAGAAGATCCTTACTTCCCGTACGTTTTTCCCTACACCAACGACTTCTATCAAGAGCATGGCACTATCATACTTCCCAAGGGAGGGAATGATGCCGAAGCGGCACCCGTCCTAGTCCAAATAGTGCCTCCCATCGATGTGGAATTCTTGATTGAGGGGAATGGAGAGGACCATGAGGGAGCAGCCCCCGCCCAAATTTCGATGATCCCGCCCATCAACATGATAGCGGGAGAACCTGAAGAGGATCCTGAGGAAGATCCGGAGGAAGAACCTATGGAGGAACCCGAAGAGGACCCCGAAGAGTTCAGTGACGGAGAAGATTTTCAGCAAGCGATGAACGGACCCGATTTCGATGCACCGACCGACGATGAGGATTGGGAATCTGACGAGGAGGAAGTGGCTTTCCTAAGAGCGGAACCCGAAGTCATGGACATAATCGTTAAACCCGGAGATGTGCCACCAGCACCCTTCAAAACCGACATAGGCGCTTATCAGATGGAGTTCCCTAGTATTTTCTAGATTAATCAAGGAAGCTTAAGAAGTAGTTGGACCCTTTTGATGTAATCGATCTTAGTAGGAAGTTGTGGCTAGTAAGCCTTTTTATGTTGTACTTGCTTATTATGAAATAAAAGACTTGTGTTTTCTATTTGACATAATCACTGGTTATGTATATTTGTGTGCATGCAATTACATTCCACCATGTTAAGTCTAATATATAACTTTCCTTATTGTAGATATGGATTGCCGTACCCTTATCACCGTAGCCGACCTGCTGTACTACAAGACTTTGATATCACCCGAGAGTCCTATTTCCATCCCACACTTGGGAATCCGTGACCCCGAGACCGGTGAACAACTATATGAGATAGTGGTAATGACACCCTTTACCAATGACGAGCAGTACATGACACTCGACCCCCAAGAACCATTATTTAAAGAACTAGCCGAGAAGATTTGCAAAAAGGGAGAGCGTTGGCTCGAGATCCGAGAGAAGGAATGGATGGAGCAGCTTAGAGCGTTATTCGAACTCATTCCGCCCCGTCAGTAGAGTAGTAGTACTAGAATAAGGTTTTGATAGCTTGAGTTGCCCTTGAAAGCACTAAGGCTAGAGGAATCATGTAGTAGGATCGTTTCATCTTGTAGTAGGAATCTCATTCTCAGTCTGCTTGTTTTATAGTAGAACTCTATGCTTGTGATTGTAATTTCTTACTTCTCAATAAAAAGCTTGCTTTGTTATCAATTACCGTTGCATATTTGTAGGGAGGTATTCCTGAGCAGATACATTTAGTTACCGAACACGTGATGTTTGGGAACACATGGTGAACACAAACGGTACTTATCGCCGGGCAGTATGGTGAACAGGGATACGGATTAGTGATATGGGAAGTCATTGATCTATGCAGTCTGTTCGGCTAATAAAAGGCCAATAACATGAGAAGTCAGTGGTGTAAAACTAAACTATTTGGCAGATAGAGATATCCTCATTACGTTTGGACCAAGTTACATGTGAAGTCAATGGTCCAAGCAGTCTGTTCGGCAACGAGATGGCCGAACAAAGAAAGAACCTCAAATCAATTGTTGGAGCATGGGGAATGTTGGTATTCCGTTAAGGAATAAGATCCCCAAAATATAGGATCTGAGAAAGATACCCAATGAGAATGGGATGTTAGGCCAGTAATGGAAAAGAATCCTAAAAGGACTCTTTTCTAATGAACTGATAAAGGAAACGAGAATCCTTGATATCATGGTTTTCCTATACAAGTTAGGAATCCTAGGGCAACAGGGATGCTTGGCTAGCAAGCATACGAAAATCTATAAATATGAGGTAAACCTAGAGGAAAAAGGTACGCAATACACTGCATTATTATTGCTTTCCTACTGATAATTAGGGTTGAGTTTTATAGTACGTGATACTAACAAAGGCATCGGAGGGCCTTTGCCACGAGAGGCAAAGGTGCACTCACCCCCTGTCTATTTTGCAGATTAGGGTTTAGACGTCGAGTTAGGGTTCCGGTGAAGAGGCACGAATAAGCCGTTGCAATCCAGTTGATTCGAAGAACCAATTGTTTTCATCCCCCTACAATTGGCGCCGTCTGTGGGAAAGAACAGACTTTTCTGAGAAAGTAATCATGACGGAATAAAATCCAGTCACACCGTTTAGTCCAAAGGACCAGTTGGGTGGAGGAAGAGATAAATCCCCACCAGGCGCTCCGAGAAAGCCCACTGGTAGACATGACAGACAAAACTCCAAAGAAAAAGGAGACAAGACTGCTACTGGTTCCACGAGAAGGAGTAAGTCTCATCGAGGAGAGGAGTCAGTTACTCGTTCAAAGAGTATTCATAACGATGATGATGTCCTTGATAAAAAAAGAAGAGAAATCGAGGAGTATGCTCGTTTAATTAAAAAAATGAGAGTATGAGATACGGGAGCTGCAGAGGGTACGAGAGCACCCCGAAGATTCTGGACTCTCTCGAAGGAATTCCCAGAGAGACGGATGGGCTCTGGTGGTTCATAAACAGACTCATTCACGCAGAAGGGGAGTAGAAGTCCTGAAATAGGGCGTCATGAGGCTTCTCCACGAAAAAGGGGAAGAAGAAGTAGAAGCCGAACACCAGAGAGAAGGACTTCTTCACGAAAAAGGAGGAGCAGAGACCAAAGTTCTACCCCCGAGGAAGAAGACATGAGGAAACATCATCGAGATAGGTACGAGAGACCAGATGCTGATTGGGTCAAGACTTCGGCCCACAAGTTAAAGGAACAAGAGGATGGGATAGTGACTGCACGAGAAGCAGCACGAAAGGCCCTGAGTAATATTGCAGCCTCCCCCTTTACAAAGAGGCTACAAGAAGCGAGATTGCCGAGCAGAGTGAAGCACGGAGCGTTCGTACTTTACGAGACAAATACGGATCCCGTGGCTCACATACAACATTATCAACAGGCCATGTTTATGCATGAAGGGGATGATTCCATCTTGTGCAAGATGTTTCCCTCCAGTCTTGGCAAGGTGGCTTTATCCTGGTTTCATAAACTGGCCCCACGATCCATACGAGGATGGAGGCAGTTGGCCGAGGAATTCACTGCTCGGTTCTTGACAAGCAGAAAAGCCCCGAAGACTTTTGAGAGTCTTTCCACCATGAAGCAGGAGGAGAACGAGCAGATCAGGGATTATGCAAAGAAGTACTGGGAGACTTTCAACGAGATTGAAAGTTGCAGTGAGGAATATGCAATTGCTACCTTCAAAACTGGTTTACCTGTTCGGGGAGAGCTGCGCCGTTCATTGAATAAACATCCGGTAGCCACCCTGGCTAAATTAATGGAACGGATAGAACAACACGCCAGAATGGAGGATGACATACTCCGTGAGGACGGCAGAATGGTTGCCGAACAGCCAAAGGCACCTGCTAAAAAGGTGGATAAGCTAGAACCCAAGACTTATAGAGATAGAAAGGAGTACGGGCAGGCTAAGAAAGAGTCATACAAGGACAAGTAAGCTCCAGACCCTAAATCCTTCTTTTCTATCACTATAGTTTGGAAGGAGCCAATTTACAGGATTCTTTATCGAATAAAGAATCAGCCATATTTTAAATGGCCCCCGAGTCTAGGAGGAGACAAAGATGCAAAACGCGCTACGAATCAGCACTGCAGTTATCATAAAGATTGGGGCCATATGACTGAGGACTATGAGACATACAAGAGGCACCTTGATGATTTGGTCTCTCGGGGCTATCTTAAGGAATTTATCCAGGAAGACCCTAAAGAGAAAGGGAAGGCTATGGAGCTGGGTTACGAACAAAACCCTAAAGGCGTCATCCATATGATACATGGGTTGGCCACACCTTACACGAGAAGTGAGATTAGGCTACTACAAAGGCAAGTTAAGCATGATCAGCACGTGATGCGATTGGGAAACAAGAGAGGGCGAGAGACTGATGTATGCAAAGAGAGCATGGCATTCAGTGATGATGATTTGGGGGAGGTCCAAATACCCCACAACGATGCATTGGTCGTAACCTTATGAGTTGGGGAATACGACATCGAAAGAATTCTAGTGGACTCGGGGAGTTGTACAGAGGTATTGTATTATGATGCATTCAAAAAGATGGGGTTGGCCCAATCAGACTTAGAATAGTCTACAACGCCTCTTATTGGGTTCGGTGTAGGAGCAGTCTGGCCCCTTGGAAAGGTAACATTACCTGTTCGGGCCGGATCAGTGGTGTTGAGAACAGACTTTTTAGTGGTCGATGTCCCTTCTTCCTATAACGCAATTATAGGGAGGACATGGTTGCACAAGATGAGAGCAGTCTCCTCGACTTATCATCAGATGGTGAAATTCCCAGGATCAAATGGGATTGAAGTCCTTAAAGGCAACCAGAAGGTGGCACAGCAATGTTTGATTTCCATCATCAAAACAGCCCCGAAGGTCCACCATGTTCATACACTAGAAGTACCAGATCAACCAACCATCGAAGATGTTGGAAGAAGCCCAGCTGAAAAAGTGGTTGAAGGCCTGGAGAAGATTCAGATCAACGAGACTGATCCTGAAAGATATTTTTTAATTGGGGAATCACTGCCAACAGATGAAAAGGCCGAATCGGTAAAGTTCCTAAAAGAGTACATTGATGTTTTTGCATGGATGCCTGAGGAAATGCCTGGGGTGGATGCAGATGTGATCTGTCACCATTTAAACATTGACCCTCAGCACAAGCCGATCATTCAGAAGAAACGAAGGGCAGCCGTGCAGCATGTAGATGCAGTGATTGAGGAGGTCGATCGTTTGTTGGAAGCCAAAGCAATACGTGAAGTCTATTACCCCGAATGGTTATCCAACACTGTTGTGGTAAAGAAGAAGAATGGGAAGTGGCGTGTCTGTGTGGACTTCACAGACCTAAACAAAGCATGCCCTAAGGATAGTTTTCCTTTGCCCAGGATTGACCAATTAGTTGATGCAACCTCTGGATACGAGCGAATGAGTTTTATTGATGCATATCGAGGATATCATCAGATTGCTATGTTTGAACCTGATCAAGAGAAGACTTCCTTCATCACACCTCGAGGATTATACTGCTACAGTGTCATGCCTTTTGGGCTGAAGAATGCTGGGGCCACATACCAAAGACTTGCAACCATCATGTTCAAAAAACTCATTGGGAAAACTTTTGAAGTTTACATAGATGATATGGTGGTAAAGAGTCGAGAAAAAGGAGGGCATATTACTGATTTAAAAGAAGTCTTCGAAATCTTGAGGAAATACAAGTTGAAACTCAACGCCTCGAAGTGTGCGTTTGGAGTTGGTTCAGGAAAGTTCCTGGGTCATTTGGTAACCATGAGGGGGATAGAGGCAAATCCCGAGCAGATCGATGCTTTACAGAGATTACAGAGTCCCAAAACTACCAAGGAAGTCCAGAGGCTGACTGGAATGGCAGCAGCACTAAACAGATTCATCAGCAGGTCAAGTGACAAGTGCAGACCCTTTTTTCAGCTATTGAAAAAGAGGGAGGGATTTGAATGGGGAGCAGAATGTGAGAAAGCTTTCCAGGACCTGAAGAAGTACCTGGCCGAACCCCCACTATTGTCAACTCCACAGCCAGGTGAGTCTTTAATTCTGTATTTAGCTGTTTCCGAGCATGCAGTAAGTGCAGTCTTATTGAGGGATTTAGGGATCGAGCAAATCCCCATTTATTATGTTAGCAAAACATTATTGGATGCAGAGACAAGATATCTGCCATTAGAAAAACTTGTCCTGGCACTTAGGACAGCAACCAGGAAATTGCCACACTACTTCCAAAGCCATAAGGTTGTGGTTTATACTGAGTATCCATTAAAATCACTGCTTTGAAAGGCAGATTTCTCAGGAAGGATCTCAACGTGGTCCGTGGAATTAAGTCAGTATGATCTCGAATATCAACCACGCACAGCAATTAAAGGCCAAGTGTTGGCTGATTTTGTGGCAGAGTTTTCCCCCACTGTTGCTCCCTTGTCTCCTACGAGAAAGGAACAGGCGGCTAAGACATCATCCTTGAAGGATCAACCCGTAGCCGAACAGGATCCCAAAGAATGGAAGATATTCGTTGATGGATCAGCATGTAATACTGGTTCTGGAATTGGAGTTGTCCTTTTTCCTCCTCAAGGAGTTCTGATTGAACTCTCTGTTCGGCTTGGATTCAATGCATCGAATAATGTGGCTGAATATGAAGCACTCTTGGCAGGATTGAGAAGTGCGAAGACCCTTAAAGCAGAACGGGTCAGGGTGTATTGTGATTCCCAGCTTGTTGTGAATCAGCTGTCCGGCGAGTACGAAACTCGGAATGAAAAGATGGTGGCCTACGTGCAGGCAGCCAAAGACTTGCTTGATACCTTCGAGAGGGTATATATTGAGAAAATAAGTTCTGGACAGAATGCTCATGCAGATTCTTTAGCTTGGTTGGCTGCAGCAGTACCAACAGAGTTCAAAAGAAGGGTGGCAGTAGAATACCTAAATGAGCCGAGCATTGGGAGGAGTGTAGACTTGGTCTTGGACGTGAACCAAGGACCAAGTTGGATGGACCCAATAATGGAGTTCTTACGAGACGAGATACTCCCTTCTGATAAAAAGGAGGCCCACAAGATAAGAGTCAAATCTGCTAGGTTTTGGCTGTCCCCAGAGGGTAAGTTGTACAGGAAATCCTTTACAGGTCCCTATTTGCTATGCGTACATCCTGAGATGGTACAGAAGTTCCTTCATGAGATCCACGAGGGAACATGTGGGAGCCATGCTGGAGGGAGATCCATTGCCCACCGAGCAATTACTCAAGGCTACTGGTGGCCACACATGCAAGAAGATGCAAAGGTTTATGTAAAGATTTGTGAGAAGTGTCAAAAATTCTCACCAATGATTCGAACACCTGCTGAGGATCTGGTGCCTTTGACGAGTCCCTGGCCTTTTGCCCAATGGGGAATGGATATCGTGGGTCCATTGCACAAAGCAACTGGGAATCGAAAATTCCTGCTTGTAGCAACTGATTATTTTATGAAGTGGATTGAGGCAGAACCATTGGCCGAAATCACTGAACCTATGATAGAAAGGTTCGTGTGGAAAAGCATCATCACTCGCTTTGGGGTCCCTTATTCATTGATTACAGACAATGGATCCCAATTTCAGAAGAAATTCAAGGATTTTTGTGCCCAGTACGGAATACAAAACTATTACTCCACTCCGGCCTACCCTCAGAGTAATGGGCAAGCAGAGGCATCCAATAAAACTATCCTAGATGGGATAAAGAAGAGGCTGGACAAAGCCAAGGGAAAATGGCCTGATGAGCTACCGTTAGTTTTGTGGGCTCACCGAACAACGCCTAGGAGGTCTACGGGAGAGACCCCCTATTCATTGGCATTTGGAACAGAGGCTGTCATACCTCTGGAAGTGGGTCTGCCGACCAACAGGACAGCTTTGGTTGAAAGTGGAGGCAATGACAGGGCCCTTGAAATCGAGCTTGATCTTGCCGAGGAGAAGAGAGAAAAGGCCTTGGTACATCTTGCTTCTTACCAAGAACAGCTGATGAAAAGCTACAACAAACATATTCATCCTAGAGAATTTAGTGTTGGGGACCTTGTGCTACGAAAAGTGCTCGGCAACACCAAGGTGGCAAACGAAGGCAAGCTGGGGGCCAACTGGGAAGGCCCGTATAGAGTAACCGAGATTGTAGGCATAGGAGCCTATAGATTGGCAGATCTGGATGGTGATCCAATTTCGAGGCCTTGGAATGTTCATAATTTACGAAAGTTCTTTGTTTAGAAGTATTAAAATCTGTTTTGGATTTGCACTACGTGATTGTGTGGGAATTACGAATATAATTCCTTTGTTCTATTTTTGATTATTTTTTGGGGTACGAATAAACGCCCTCTTCAGTTTTCACAAATTATGAATAAAATCACTTCTTTAGTATAACTGTTGTGGTATTTAAATACGAACTACGAGTTTAGTCTCCCTTATTCGTATTGGGGAGAAGGGTATACCTTTTAAGTATGTGAAACTTAAAAGGTTTATACATCTTAAGTACGTGAAACTTGGGTATACACTTGAACACAAGTATGAAACACTTGTGTGCTTGTCAAACTTTTAAGTACGTGAAACTTGGGTATACACTTGAACACAAGTATGAAACACTTGTGTGCTTGTCAAACTCTTAAGTATGTGATACTTAGCAAGTATGAAAACACCTGTATGTTTTTAAAACAAATACAAGTACGAAATACTTGTATGGACGTTCAAAGTACGAGATACTTATATGGTATTTTAAGTACGTGATACTTGAGAAACTATATTGGCTTGACTTAAATGTTAGCCACATTTAGTTTAAAGTACGTGAAACTTATGTTCTTAAGTATGTGAAACTTGAGGAACACCTATATGATCAAGTGTTTGTATGACAACACTTGAAAGATTTAAAAAAAACGACTACAAATATCCAATACTTGTATGAAATTTACTAAAAGCACGAGAGACTTGTAAAACATTTATTTACGAGAAATTTAAAATAATTAAGTACGTGAAACTTAGAAGAATTACAAAGTACGAAAAACACTTGTATGTTCTGTTGCACATTATATGTTTGCTCTTAAGTACGTGAGACTTAAGGAACAAATTGTATGTTTGTTCTGGCTCTTA
This sequence comes from Rhododendron ovatum, assembly GCA_019656835.1. Lineage (NCBI taxonomy): Eukaryota > Viridiplantae > Streptophyta > Magnoliopsida > Ericales > Ericaceae > Rhododendron > Rhododendron ovatum. The sequence continues at coordinate 40,313,944 of CM033802.1, read as the reverse complement.
AGTATGTGAAACTTGCATAACATAAGATAATCAAAAGTACGAAATACTTAAGATTAAACGCAAACATTGCATCCGAACAGATGCAACAAACAGAGAAGAGCCGAGCAAATGCCACAGGGGGCCGAATACCTGTTTTAGACAAAGTATTAAAAGTATGGGAGCCACACAGGGCCAAATGCTTATGGTCACGCAGGACCAGCAACCAACGTCAAAAAAAAAAGAGTTCAAACAAACTTACCAAAGTCAGTCCACATTCTGGACTTCTGGAACATCAGTATTGACCTGATTATCTGCCCCATCATCAACTGGATTCTCCTCCAACACTATGGGTTCATTAACTGCATCATGAGCTGGGGACCGGACGGGCTGAGAGCCAGATGGAATATCTTCCTCTGCTCCTGTGAAATCTTCAATTTGCTGCTCAAAGTCATCTTCCAGAGGAACTTCTTGCTCTTGGGAAGCTGCAGCCGGGCTGCTCGGTAGTTCATTATCAGTCCAAAGTGGAGAGTCCTTTGCAACGCCAACCTTTGTTAAACAAGTTTCCCAGTAGGCAATCCAAATCTGATCTTGGATAGCAGGAATCTGTTCAACGTAGTTGGCAGTTGTGGTATCAAACCCCTTCTGGTATCCTTCTTCAAATGCAGCTTTCTTGGCATTGTCGATTTCTGATAAAGCCTGGTTGAGCCTCTCTTCGGCAACTTCAAGTTTTTCTTTAGCTTGATTGAAGTCAGATTTGGCTTTATCTCTTTCTCTTTCCAACCGAGTGATTGTTAGGAGCAATCTGGTGTTATCATTCATCAGCCTCACCCTCTCAGTATCAGCTTCTTGATACTTCTTACCCAAAGTAACCATCTTTTGAATAAACTGACAAAAATATCAAATAGTCAGAAACAGGTGTAGCAATACAAGTTTGATAACAAATATACATATAGACCTTACAAAGAAAAATCAAGTAACAAATACCTTGATACCGCTGACAAGTCCAGTAGAAACGAGCCGATCAGATGCAGATGCATTTTCTTTTTGCATATCCACTGGGAGCAGCAATCCTTGAGCTAGGGCAAGTGCGGTTTCAGATGAACCAGCACTATCCCCAACGTGAACGGGACGGTCTCCCCTAGTAAAAGGAGGAGTCCACGTCTGAGGAAGAACTTGAGTAGTTGGTGAGATGGGATGATGAGCTTCGGTATCTGCTTGAGAAGCAGTACCATCATGGTCATCTACTCTTGGGCGTTTGTCTCTATGAAGTTCAGTGGCCTCTATCGCGGTATCCACTTCCCGAGGAGAAGATGATGACCGTGCAGATCCCCCCCTATTGCGACGAGATCGTGGGGGAGGGGCGCCAGTTGAGGCCACCCGGCCAGTCCCGCGTCCCCGAGAAGAGACGGTGAGGAGGGAGCTGAGATTTAATGGTTGACGGGTCATTGTCTCCACGTTAGGAGGAGATGGAGTATAATCTGATGAAGACGATTGGCTGGTGACAAGATTTGAGGAAGGCTGTTCGGGCTGTTGTTGAGAGATAGCTTGACTCTGAACGGTTCTACGAAGTCTTAAGCGTGGTAATGGGACTCCTTCTGAAATGGGAATTTCTCCAAGTTGACCAGCAACGGTAACACTGGATTGACATCTTGAGGTACGTGGTTGGGGAGCAGCTGATGTAGAGGTAGAAGCAGCACTGGTGCTGGGATGAGCAAGTCTTCTGTCGATGACTCCTCTGTATGAAGGTTCGTACCCCAGCAGCACGTCAGCGTCCCGACCCCGACCAGCTGTTCGGGTACCTGGCTCTCCTGTATATTTGAGGACTCTGTTTATATCCTCTGTTCGGATATTGCTTGGTGTACGTCTGGGACGGTGGTTAGCGTTATCAGCTGCATCCAACAATGTTAAAACAACAAAATAAGACATATGGAAAAGCTACGAGAAAGCAGTAAACAAAAATTTTCAGAGTTAGGAAAATGAGGAGTATTACGTGGGTATCCCCATACGTGGGGGCAGTGGAGCCCCACCACTTGACCATCCTCTCCTAGAGGTTCGAAAGCTCCAGTGACATAGAGAAAGTCAACCTCATGGTCCCGAGCAGAATCTGGTAGGTTGAGCACGAGGCGCTTTTCTGCCCTTCTTACTTTGAAATAATATGTGTTATATTCAGGGTTAAGTACAATGCTGTACCACCACTGAATATCCCAGATCCCTAGCTGGGTGCCTAGAATTCTATTCAAAGCGATTACCCCCATTATCAGCCTAAACACATTTGTTGACACTTGCATTGGAGTGAGACGGTACCAACTTAAGATTTGACGAAGGAGTGGATGAAGGGGGAAACGGACCCCGCCTTCGACGATGGCTACGATTGGGATACACATTCTATCCCAAGAGCCACCGTCCCTATCTGCCCCTAGAGGGGCGAGTTCGAGACCAACATTCTCTGGGACGTTATAATCCCTCCTAAATGCCGCCATGGTAGAAGGGGTCTCACATAATTTCCTAAATTTACTGGGTCTCAAGGGGTTCTCACCATCGTCCGCCATGGGTATATTCAGGAAGGAGGAAAAATTGGAAATGGGTACGAACTAAAACCCTAGAAATAACCCACGAAATCTGAGAAAAGAGATTTCAGATGGAAACCTAAGTAGAAGAAATGGAGATAGAACGAGAATCTTACAAAGGTACCGTGATGATTTCCTGGGATGCAATTGAATTTGCAGATGGCGGCGATGGCGGAAAGCTGAGAAGGAAAGACTGAAAGTTCAAATGTTTTTTGGTAAGAAACCCAAAATGAACCCTTTTTGGGGTTTAAGGGAGAGAAACGGAGACGAAACGTCTCCTCTTACGCCGTTACAGGAAAAGTAACGGGGTAGAGGGTTTCAACTAAACGACGTATTGACGTCGTTTGGATAGAGCATCAGTTCACATTAAATGAAAAGCGTACGATAAGCGCCACGTGGAGTCATTACCTCGAGATGGTATAATGACAGAGGCGCCAAAAGGCATCAATGAGATATTGAAATTATGACTGCACGGGATCAGAAGAGTCTGGTTGTAGTAAAAATTCTGTTTCTAAGCATCATATATTGCCCCCGAACAGTGGTAAATACATGAAGCTGGGGAGCAATTGTAGGGAGGTATTCCCGAGCAGATACATTTAGTTACCGAACACGTGATGTTTGGGAACACGTGGTGAACACAAACGGTACTTATCGCCAGGCAGTATGGTGAACAAGGATACGGATCAGTGATATGGGAAGTCATTGATCTATGCAGTCTGTTCGGCTAATAAAAGGCCAATAACATGAGAAGTCAGTGGTGTAAAACTAAACTGTTCGGCAGATAGAGATATCCTCATTACGTTTGGACCAAGTTACATGTGAAGTCAATGGTCCAAGCAGTCTGTTCGGCAACAAGATGGCCGAACAAAGAAAGAACCTCAAATCAATTGTTGGAGCATGGGGAACATTCTGGAAGAATCCAAAATGTTGGTATTCCGTTAAGGAATAAAATCCCCAGAATATAGGATCTGAGAAAGATACCCAATGAGAATGGGATGTTAGGCCAGTAATGGAAAAGAATCCTAAAAGGACTCTTTTCTAATGAACTGATAAAGGAAACGAGAATCCTTGATATCATGGTTTTCCTATACAAGTTAAGAATCCTAGGGCAACAGGGATGCTTGGCTAGCAAGCATACGAAAATCTATAAATATGAGGTAAACCTAGAGGAAAAAGGTACGCAATACACTGCATTATTATTGCTTTCCTACTGATAATTAGGGTTGAGTTTTCTAGTACGTGATACTAACAAAGGCATCGGAGGGCCTTTGCCACGAGAGGCAAAGGTGCACTCACCCCCTGTCTATTTTGCAGATTAGGGTTCAGACGTCGAGTTAGGGTTCCGGTGAAGAGGCACGAATAAGCCGTTGCAATCCAGTTGATCCGAAGAACCAATTGTTTTCATCCCCCTACAATATTATTCAATAACTTGCGTTTACAAAAGGAAAATGTTTTAAGTAGACTAAACCACCCCATTACAATTTCTACTCGTAGATGGTGAACCGACGCAGTGGACTAGGATACGAGAATGGCGAATCCTCTAACACTAACACCGAACTAGCTCAGATCATGCAAGCGCTTGTAACCGCCCTGAACGCTAACCGCCACAACCAGAATCGGGATGATGGACCAATGACCCGAACCCGGGCGATGAATAAATTTTGCAAGCGCCGACCCCTGACCTTCAATGGAGATCCTAACCCTACCCTGGCTGAAGCTTGGCTGAAAGAAATCAAGGTGATCCTGGACACCTTGGAGATCACCCGAAACGGAGACCGTGTGGCCTTAGCCACTTACCAGCTGAAGGGAGAAGCTCGCTACTGGTGGGAGTTGATGGAGGCCACCCATGCTATAGCCACCATGACCTTCGCCGAGTTTGAAACCCTATTCCTTGACAAATACTTCCCTACACCCCTTCGCCTAGCCAAGGAGCAGGAATTCATGAACCTGAAACAAGGGACAATGACCGTGACCCAGTACGCGGCCAAATTTGAAGAACTGTCCCGTTACGCTCCAACCGCTGTGGCAACCGAAGACAGGAAGGCAAGGAGATTCGAGTGGGGGCTGACTACCGCTCGAAGGGCCGTAGTGGCACAAGCCTTTACCACCTATAATGGTGTGGTTCAGTGTGCCCTCCGCCTGGAAAGTGAGGAGGCTGACTTCAAGACCCAATGGAGGAAGGCAACGGGCAACACTGGCGGGCCAATCCGAACCCAGCCACCTAACAACAACCGCGGACCCTACCCAACCAAGCCATTCACCTCAGCTCAAAGCAACCAACCCTGGAGGACTGTTGCATCCGGGCATAGTGAACCACAGAGGGGCAGCCAGAACAAGGCATCAGTGCAATGCTTTAACTGTCAGGCCATGGGCCACTACAGGCGTGAGTGCCCCCAGCCCTAGAAAGAAAAGAATGGGAGCTTTGGGAATCAGAAGACTCAACAGCCCGGGCAGGCCAGCTTTGTGAAGCAAAACCCTGGAGGCCCACTGCAGCAGCAGAACGGGCAAAACAAGGGAAAGCAGCTCATTGGAACCCAGCAAGGCACTGGAGGGCGTATCTTTGCCCTACAGACTGAGGAGCAGGAGCAGGATTCCTCTGTGATCTAAGGTACGCTATTCTTATATAGCACCTGTGTACAAGCTTTATTCGATTCAGGAGCATTGCATTCGTTCATATCTACTACTTGTGTAACTGCCCTAGCACTAGAAACAGAACCCCTGAGCAAAAGTACGAAAGTAGTATCACCAACAGGGGGGAGCATAACTGTTAATCTAGTGTGTAGAGGGTGCGAGTTAGAAGTAGCCGACCTACGCCTAACCTGCGATCTCAGAGTGATCGACATGGTGGATTTCGATGTAATTCTATGCATGGACTAGCTATCGGCTCACCGAGCAGTCATCGACTGTCATCAGAAGACAGTGATGGCCTATACCCCAGAGGGAACTCGTTTTCGTTTTAAGGGGGATAGAGAAGCAGCGAGTCCGACGGCAAAAAGATCTAGGTGGCAGAATCAACTATTTGGGTGGCTAGCTAGTCTCCAAATGGAAGAAACCGACAGGACGGAGTTAGGATTACCTCACATCGTGTGCGAATACGCCGATGTTTTCCCTGAGGAACTTCCTGGCTTACCACCTCCAAGAGAGATAGACTTCTCTATAGAACTTCAACCAGGAATGGCACCAATTTCCATGGCGCCATACCGAATGGCCCCGGTCGAACTAAAAGAGCTCAAGACCCAGTTGCAGGAGCTGTTGGACAAGGGATTTATCAGGCCAAGTACTTCACCGTGGGGAGCACCTACTCTGTTCGTGAAAAAGAAAGAATGGACGCTACGATTATGTATCGACTATAGGAGGTTGAATCAAGTTACCGTCAAAAATCGATATCTGTTGCCTAGGATCGATGACCTTTTTGATCAATTAAGGGGAGCAACCTGTTTCTCTAAAATCAATCTCCGATCAGGCTATCATCAATTACGGATTCGAGACGAGGATATTGCCAAGACGGCTTTTCGTACTAGATACGGCCACTACGAGTTTGTAGTGATGCCATTCGGGCTGACCAATGCTCCGGCAGTATTCATGTGTCTCATGAACAAGATCTTTCAACCCTACTTAGACAAGTTTGTAGTGGTGTTCATTGATGATATATTGATATACTCTGCCAACAAGGAGGAGCACGAAGAACACCTTCGGATAGCGCTACAAGTACTTCGAGATAGCCAACTCTATGCCAAGGCGAGTAAATGCGAGTTTTGGCTAGAAGTGGTTAAGTTCTTGGGGCATGTAGTATCCAAGGAAGGGATTGTAGTAGACGAAGGAAAGGTCGAAGTAGTGCTGAACTGGAAACAGCCGACCTCAGTGTTTGAAATCAGGAGTTTCCTAGGATTGGCGAGGTATTACCGAAGATTTATCCCAGACTTTTTAACCTTGGCCAAGCCAATGACCAAGTTGACTCAGAAAGGAGTGAAGCTGGATTGGAATGAAGCCTGTGAGAAATCTTTCCAAGAATTGAAGAAGAGACTGACCAACGCACCGGTACTTATCATCCCTGAACGAGGAGTAGATTATACTATTTATTGCGACGCTTCGAGAGATGGTCTAGGATGCGTGCTGATGCAGAATGGGAAGGTCATAGCCTACGGATCTCGACAACTTCGATCGCACGAGAAGAATTATCCTACCCATGACTTAGAATTGGCCGCAGTAGTGTTCGCTCTCAAATCATGGCGATACTACCTGTGGGGAGAACAATTCGAAGTTTTCACCGACCATAAGAGCCTCAAATACTTGTTCACTCAGAAGGAGTTGAATCTGAGGCAGCGCCGATGGATGGAATACTTGGAGGACTACAAGTTTACACTCCAGTATCACCCTGGCAAGGCCAATGTGGTAGCCGACGCTCTGAGTCGAAAGGACAGAGCACAGAAGGTCAAGACTGCCATCAAGGAATGGGAGATGGTGAACACCCTTAACGAGTTCAACCTGCGACCGTCATCAGAGAGCGGGAATGCTCGACTATACGCTCTAGTTGCAGAGCCAGCACTTCATCAGGAAATCTTGCTAGCCCAAACCTTCGAGCAGAATTGTGAGTTCGTCCGACATCGAATCCGAGAAGGAAAGGCGGTGCCAGGATGGACTATCGAGGAGAATAACAGCCTGAGATTCAAAGGAAAAGTGTTCGTGCCTGATGTTGGAACTCTTCGAGAAGATGTACTCCGAGAGACTCACCATTCAAACTTCGCAGTTCACCCGGGCGGTACAAAGATGTATCACAACTTGAGAAGAACGTACTGGTGGGAAGGAATTAAAAAGGATGTAGCACGGTTCATGTCTACCTGTTTGGTGTGTCAGCAAGTCAAGGCTGAGCATCAGAAACCTGGAGGAGATCTTCAACCTTTGCCAATACCGACTTGGAAGTGGGAGCACATCTCGATGGATTTCGTGACGGGACTGCCAAGATCTGCCAAGTCCAACACAGCCATCTGGGTGATTGTAGATCGACTCACCAAGTCTGCACACTTTCTGCCTGTCAAGATGACGGAAAACGTGGAGCAACTAAGCATGTTGTACATTCGAGAAATCGTACGCCTCCATGGAGTACCAATATCGATAGTATCTGACAGAGACCCACGTTTTGTATCACACTTTTGGAAAGGATTACAGAAAGCATTGGGAACGGATGTGAGGCTTAGCACGGCATTTCACCCACAAACAGACTGACAAACGGAGAGGACTATTCAGACCCTGGAAAATATGCTGAGAGCCTGCGCCTTGGATTTCTCTGGAAACTGGGAGCAGCATTTGCCATTGGTGGAGTTCGCCTACAATAACAGCTATCAAGCAAGCATTGGGATGGCAACATATGAAGCTCTATATGGTCGACCTTGCTGATCTCCAGTCTGTTGGACCGATGCTGGAGAAACAGGATTGATTGGGCCTGACATGGTATGGGATACCACGGAGAAGGTTAAGACTATCAGACAAAGGATCCAAACCGCTCAAAGCCGATAGAAGAGTTATGCGGATAAGAGGAGCCGACCATTGACTTTTGCTGTGGGAGATCATGTGTTCCTAAAAATCAGACCAAAGAAAGGAGTCATCAGATTTGGGAAGAAAGGAAAGTTGTCTCCACCCTACATCGGACCTTTCGACATCGTGGAGAAAATCGAGAAGGTTGCATACTGTCTGGCACTGCCACCCTAGCTGGACCGAGTGCATAACATGTTTCACGTTTCCGTGCTTCGCAAGTATCTAGCCTTGCCCACTCATGTTCTCAATTGGGAAGACATCACTATCGAAGAAGACGCGACATACGAGGAGGAACCGATAGAGATTCAAGACCGAAGTGAGAAAACTATCCGGAACAAGACCATTAAGTTGGTACGAGTTTTGTGGAAGCACCGAGGAGATAGAGAAACCACATGGGAAAGGGAAGAAACCATGAAGATGAAATACCCTCATTTGTTCAAATCCTAGCGTCTACCTAATTTCGAGGACGAAATTGTTTAAGGGGGATAGGTTGTAACAACTCCGATTTTTCATTTAATAAAAATCTCGTTGTTATTCGAAATTTCTTAATTTCTCTTAACTGCTTGTTGGTTTCCTTATTAATTCTTCTTACGGTTAGTCTTTAAGCAATCAATCGCCTTATCATCGTATTTCTCGACTAGTAACCCTAATCGCACCTTGAACCCTCGAGAATCGTTTCTTGACTTTTAAGTCCGACTTGGCAAGTCTAGTTAGCTTTTAACCGGCTTGATGGAGTAACCAAACTAGAAAGTCACCTAGTTACTTTTCCCTAACCAATGATGGACCGTTTTGCCCATCTTGAACCTTTTGAACCCTAGACTAGAAATTGTTATTTATTTTCTTTTATTATTTTGGTTTTATTCTTTATCCATTGGACAATAAATGTTAGGGGAACTATTATCCATTGGATAAAAGAAACCCATTTCTTTATATTAAAAGGATTTTGAAAGATTTAAGCAAAGTACTATGATTGACATTTTTAATTATTTTGAAAAGTACTTTTAATTATTTTTTCTAATAAAAGTACCCAAGTAACTTTGGACCATTGGACAATAACCATTAGGGTAATCATTACCCATTCGACAAAAGCCTTTCCTTTATTTTATTTGGTAAGTACATATATATATATATATATATATATATATATATATATCACATGTGTAATAACTAAAGGACATGTAGTCTTTTTCAAAACTTAATTTAGTATTTAAAGTACCCGTACCTTATTATCCTTTGGATAATAACCATTAGGGATTTTACTATCCATTGGGTAATAGGCTCATCTTTCAAACAAAGTACTTAACCCATTAAACTAATGTTTTGTTAAGATTCCTGAGAGTACAAAAGTACATTATTATATTAATTAAAGTACTCATACCTTTTAATTGTTTATTAGGGAAATCTTGACCCTTTAAAGACTAAATTGTCCTTTTGTACAAAAGTACCTATTATTTATTTGTATTCTTACATGTTTGTACATATATATACATATGTATATAGCTAGTACATGGGAGAGAGAGAGAGAGGAGAGAGAGAGAGCCGTGAGAGAGAGAGAAGCCGAGAGAGGAGAGAGTGAGAGGGAGAGAGAGAGAAGGAAAGAGGAAGGAAGAAGAGGATGGATTTGAAGTGTACTTGACCTTGATTTTCCTAAGTACTTCAAAATCCTTGGTGATTTCTTTTCCTAGCCAAATCTTAACTCCTTTGTCCTCCATTGTACAACTTTAATTGTTTAAGCCATGAATCTTGTACCAATGTCTCCTCCTTGCCAACATATCTCCAAGAATCCCATCCAAAGTACTAAGAATAGCCACGCAAGGCTAAATAGCCCCATGGCCTAACCCATCAAGTTTTCTATCAAGCATGACATGTGAAAGAAATCAAAGATGTAGAGAGAGAGAGAGAGATTCGGTTGAGAGAGGGAGAGGAGGAGCCTTGGCCTATAAATAGAAGCTCACTCCAAGCTTAAACTCACAACTTCAACCATTGCTCCAACTTCTCTCTAGAAATTTCAAGAGTTCTTGCTTCCAAAGTTCTTCTTTTC
>CM033802.1:40273825-40296325 GCA_019656835.1 Rhododendron ovatum | reverse complement strand
TCAAATCAAATATCACCTAAACAAGTGATAATCAAAAGGGACTAAAACTTAACAGCGGAAGCAAAAGGCAGCTTTTTATTGATAACAAACCAAAATCTTACATAGGTTTTACAAACCAAAAGTAAACCTATCAGAGTTGTGCTTACTTACAAACTACAAACTCAAAAGCTAACAAACCATGTACAAAGCTAAGTGTCCACAAGCATAATTTCCTCTATACAAGTTTCCAAAAAGAAATACGACACATCCCAAAAGTAAAACACCATGCCACCCTACGCGTCGCTTCCTGAAAGGTGGAAAAAGAAAATACATAAGCCAAAGCTCGTCTGAATGATTAATACATAACTCACATGCCTTCCATGGACAATGCAAAATAATTTGATAGAATTTCAAAACAAGAACTCAAATCCATAGGCCAAATATAATGCACATTCCGCTATTCAAAATTCAAAAGCTACCAGGCGTCATCGGTAGTGGATAAGCCAGACGTCTACGCATTATCCCAAAACACACACCAACCTCAAACACCCTTGCTAGCCATTAAGCCGTCCCCTAGCAAGACTGGACGTTGGGAATGCCATTAAATAGATTCGCAAATATTTCACAAATAGGTCCACCTTCCATTGCTATTCCATGGAGTACACAATTCATGAAATTTGTTCAAATAAGTTCGTTAAAGAAAACAAGTTCAAAATCATGTAATTTAGGTATTAAATCACTCACCTCGTATCTATGTGTCACCCGAACCTCCTAAAATAATTAGGCAATGGAAACACAATTAGAAACTGTTAAACATGCATAAATATAACTTAAATGAGGTCCTAAACACATTTGAGAACAATTGAAGAAGTTAGACACCTAGCCTAGTGAAAACAGTTGCAGTTCTAACTTCAACTTAAAATCTGTCTTTGCACAGGAATAACTAAGACACAATCTTCATGCATTCTTTTAGGTCTATGAGTCTAGTTTCAAATTCAGAAATCGGATCGCAATTTCATCGCCCGAGCTGAAAAATATGACCGCTTCCGTAAAGTGCGACTATGCTGTCAGCACTACAGATACCAGAACAGCAGGTCGGTTAACGATTTTTAACTCCTTCCACATTTTGAGTTAGGTTCTGAAAATTTTACACAATAAATAAGACAAATACAGGAATTTACAGTAAAAATTTCAAAAAATAGCAAGGTCGGGAAGTTGGTGAGAAAAATCCCTCAAGAACATGGCAGATTCGATTCTGTTGAAGCTCTAAATTGCCTACCCACAACCTGGACGAATTTCTGAAGTAAAACCCTAAAATTCACATCAAAACTCATACAGAAACTTCACAAAACATAAGTAAACTTGAACATACTCATGGGCTACCTCAAATATACCAAATTCATGAATTACACAAACTTCAAACATGTCAATTTCTAGGAATTTAAAGGAGGTTCATGGGTTTCCAACACAAACTTCAGTCTCTACCCTAAACCCACTTAGATTCAGCACTTCTAGCAAAAATTGAACATCAAGAACAAGAAATCTTACTCCTCTAGGCATGTACTTTCCAAATTAGGCTTCAATCCAAGTCTAAGAAGAAATCTCCAATTTTTTTTCTTTTTCTTTCTCTTCTTCTTCTTTTCCACCGTATGGTTCTCTCTCTCTCTCTCTCTCTCTACGTGTGATGAGGATGAGAGGAAATATTACACGTTTCTTTCATTTTAACAGAGTGCAAGAAAAATTATCATGTGTAGGTGTGACCTATAACCACCTATGTTCCATTTCCTAATAACTAGCAAAACAAAGCCAAAATCACATAATTAACATCGAGTTCAACACTTACTTAAATTCTAAACACAATTAAAAGTCAGGGTACTACAATCTCTCCACTCCTCACATGTATATTAGCATTCGTGGTCGCTAAGAAGGGACGACCAAGAATAATCGGAGTTAGCTTTTTGAGGGTTTGCGTCGGTTCTGTGTCAAGGACTATAAAATCAGCCGGAAAGTAAAAATCATTAACCTTGACAAGAACGTCCTCAACTACTCCGCGTGGAACCTTAATGGATCTATCAGCTAATTGCATGGTAACGGACGTGAGCTTCAACTCCCCAAGCCCCAATTGTTCATACATCGAGTACGGAATCAAGTTGACACTAGCCCCTAAGTCTAAAAGTGCACGCTCTATGGCATGTCTCCCAATGACTATGTCAATAGTCGAGGTACCAGGATCTTGCAGCTTAGGGGGAGCATCAGACTGAAAAATAGAGCTCACTTGCTTGGTGAGAAGGACCTTTTTAAACACATTGGTTCGGCTTTTCCTCTTTTGAGTGCAGAGGTCCTTCAGAAATTTTGCATAAGTTGGGACTTGTTTGATGGCATCTAGGAGTGGGATGTTAACTTTCACTTGCTTGAATACCTCAAGGATATCCTCCGTAGATGCTCCCCTCTTAGGGAAGGGAGATGGTGCATTCAAACATGATGGGAACGGGGCTTTAGGCACATAGGGTGGTACCTTAGAGCCCTTTGACATGGGAGTGGGTGGTGTAACGCCCCGAATTTTGGGAACGTTAAATAGGAAATTTCATTAAAAATCTAAATGGAGTCTGGCTCAATATTACAACATAAATCTCAAAAGAGTACTTTTATTCAAATAAGGGAGGAAACTAGGGTTCCTATCTACTGCTCTGCCTGTTCCTCCATCCTGACCAGCTCCTCGGCTTCCAAGGTGTAGAGTTCACCCTGTTCATCTATAAAATCTGACACATTATACCAGCTTCGCCACCAATATAATATGTCAGGGTCACCAAAGGTAACACCATGAGCTACAAAAGTTCAATAGAGTAACCCATACCCACTAACCCTTAACTTACGAGCAAACGATCATAAATTCAATGCTTTGCACATAGTTCATACATATTCGACAAAATAGTTAACAATGACACATCCGCATTCACTATTCAACTAACGTTGGTGTCCACGATTTTTCGAGTTTCTCCTACATGACTCCTCGTGGACCGTGTCACCAATTTCCACATTTCATAACCATATCAACATTTTCAAAATCGTTTTTAACACACCCAACCTTGGTTCCGCCGTTCCGGTCTCCCGAGTATCCTCACAATGGTTCTGCCGCACCAGGTTCCCATTGGCACATTTTGCATTGGCTCTTCTCTGCGGATAAACAAGCCACACACCCAACCTCAGTTCTGCCGTTCCGGTCTCCCGAGTATCCTCACAATGGTTCTGCCACACCGGGTTTCCATTGGCACACAAAACACACACCACACAATGGGCTACCACGTCTGGCCACATTGCGGTTTCCAATTTTGACCCATCTTGAAACTGAAGTGCTACATGCCTTGTCACTGCCCTTGGCCATCCAGAATGTCCTTAGGACAGTTCACAGGTGTGCCCTTTGCATTGAAAGGAAGGTGCCACCATGGCCTTGATATTTTACCTTTGAATGGATATTTTCACATCCTTTGGCTATAAAAGGGATAGTCCTTGCACATGTAAAGTATTCCTCCAAAAATCAAAGCTCTCCTAGCACTTCTAATGGCAAATCACCTACCAACCCTAATCGCCCATAGCTAGAAGCATTTGTTGCCAGAGATTGGCTAACTTTTCGATCACACGGGTTGACCGCTTTCTGCTTTCTCCGAAACCACTACAAGAAAAATTACATTGGTTGACGAATGAAAATCGTCACAAATTGCATATTTTTCGTCACAAATAGTATAGGTGACAAAGAAAAATTGTCCACTAAAGGTTGTCGAGGATTCCTACCTGGTGACGAAATCTATTTTTCGCCACCTATAGTGCCTTTTGATGACGAAATATTTCGTCACCAAAAAGTGAATAATTGGTGACGAAATTTTTTTCCTCGCTTATTGTGCTTTTTGACGATGAAATTTTTTGTCATCAATTATTCCTTTTGGTGACAAAAAAATTCATCACCTATGGGTCACATCAGTGACGAAAATTTTCATCACCAATATAAGAAATGGGTGACGAAATTTCGTTACAAAAGACGTTTTCATATGGGATAAAAAACCATATTTCTTGCTCCTGTTGGGTTTCGAACACGAGTCCCTTGAGTTTTTCGCGCAAGCTCCTACCAATTGCACCACACACACTTTTCAATAAATATTTGAAATATCTAATATATAACATATATGTTTAACATGAAAATATATTTCGAATGTAATTTTGAATATTTAAACATTAAAATTCGCAATTTTGATAAACATGAAAGTTGTTGGCAATTGAGTTATTGTTCAAACCCAATTTGAATTATCTTAATCGGAGTTTTTAGTAAAGAGTTATGTCTAAAATATATTTAGAGACAAAGCACAATTCATAAATTTCGTCACGAAAGGTACCCATTTGATGAAAAAATATATATTTCGTAGCTGAAAGCATTAAAATGGTGACAAAAAAATTTTTCGTCACCAAAGTAAAGCATTTGGTGACGAAATATATTTTGTCACCAAATGATTATCTTTGGCGATGAAAAATAATTTCGTCACCTTTTTTTAAGCTTTTGGCAACGAAAAATGTATTTCGTCGCCAAATGGGTACCTTTGGTGAGGAAAATATTTTTTGCGTCGCTAAATAGGTATAATTGGTGACGAAATTATTTCGTCACAGAAGTTGTCAAAACAATGACGAATTTATTTTTTTGTCGCCAAATACAAATATACTCATTTAGTGACGAAATTAAATTTCGTCGCCACTTTTTTGTCACCTATTTTCATTTTTCTTGGAGTGAACATAAGGCTTCGCCCCAAAATCTTGAGGGCAGTCCTGCATTTTTGGGACCCTGACGTCCATGTCTTTAGGTTTGTAGACAATGAGCTATGTCCGACAGTGGAGAAATTTCAAGCTTACCTCCAAGGTTTCGCCTCTAGTGTAATCGTCGTACCACCATATTGTCAGAGTATGTCCAAGCTTCTAAAGTCCTGCCTCGACATTTCGAAAGGGGCAGCAGAGAATTTGCTAAGCGGTGGCATAGTCAACGTCATGTGCCTAATGGAATGGTATGGCCCGGAGGGTGATACTGGAGATACTACTGTGCAGGTCCGACACCGGTTTGCCTTAGCAATCTGTGTGCTAGCTGCTTATTTACTGGTGTCCCCGAATGGACAAGTTAGTCCCTTGCTGGTGAGAGTTGCGGCTCAGATGGGAACCCGAGGGAATGTAGTACCGATGGTTCTTGCAGAGACGCTTATGGGTTTGGACTTGGTTTATATTGGCCAAACTGACACATTTAGCGGTAGTCCTCTCCTGCTTTAGGTAAACCCTCACTTAGCTCACCTTTTCCGTCTTTCTCACATTCTCTTTTTGCCTCAACACTAGGCTAAGGCTATTTATGGAGCTTCTCACTTGTTTTTCCACTCAAGTTTTATATAGCTCCTTACTTGTCTTTTCGCTCAAAAAACTATGGCTATCAGACAAATTGGGACTGCTTACGGTGCCAGAGGCACACTGGCCCCACCTGCTTGGCCGAATGCATCAGCGAGGGATGATATACTTGGAGATGCCCATAAACAAGTGGTACACATTTATGAAGGAGATGTCACCGAATGAATTCATCTGGGGGCATGAACCATTGAATATCCCGAACATGGCCATCAACTTTGTCGGTTTTGAGAGAATGGTGATCGTTGGACTGACCGCTTTCACATTCTACATTCCAGGTCGTATTCTCCATCAACTAGGCATGAGTCAAGGACTGTATAGAGCCGGTGTTGAAACTTTCCACATTCCCGCACTTAATGCTCAAAATCTCCTCAGATATCAACACAATTGGGGTATGAGGCAACTCGGGGAAGCAGATCCAGAATTCAGCACAGAGCTCCCACGTCGCTATAGAATATGGCTCCAAAGAGAAGTTGCAAGACGGCAAAACATCGACTGACTCCTGACAGACTTTGATGACCTAGAATAAACTGTGAGCCTGGTGGGGCCTCTAGCATTTTATTCTGTTTTTATGCTTAATTGTTTTAAGACGTTGCTCAGCTGTGTAATAGAAGTAGTAGTTTGCAATAAAAGTGAAAGATGATGGGTTTCTCCCTTTTGAAATTAAGTTTGAATGCAACCAAAATATGAGAGCCATCGGGCGTAATTAGCAACACCCCGATCCTCAAATCCTTTCTGGTTGGTTGCCCCGTCAAAGTAAAGCGTCCAAACGTCTTCAACAATTGTTAGTACCTCCTCATCTGGAAACACAAAGTCAGAGTCTTTTGGTCCATCAATAGGGTGATCAGCGAGAAATTCTATAGCTGCATGCCCTTTGACTGACTTCCTTGTGACGTACTCAAGATCAAATTCTGCCAACAAAAGCAACCAGCGTGCTAATTTACCAATAAGCGCAGGTTTCTCAAATAGATTCTTGAGAGGATCCATTCGAGAAATCAGCTTCACAGGGTATGCCAACATGAAGTGCCTCAGCTTTTTGGAAGCCCACACAAGAGCCCAACACGTCTTTTCCAGAGCGGTGTAGTGTTCTTCATAACCAACCATTTTCTTGCTTAGATAATAAATGGCCTTCTTAACTAGTTTGTCCCCTTTTTGAGCCAATAAGCATCCCATAGAAGATGGGGTTATAGACAGATAGAGAATCAAGGGGCTTCCCGGACACAGGTGGCATCAATAACAATGGGTTCTGCAAATACTTCTGAATGGAAAGGAAAGCGGTCTGACACTTCTCTGTCCATGTGAAGGGAACATCTTTCTTGAGTAGACAAAATATCGGCTTGCATGTTAAAGTCAACTTGGCAATGACTCTGTTGATAAACTGCACCTTCCCCAAAAAGCTCCGCACTCCCTTTTCAGACTCTGGTGGCTTCATCACGAGAATTGCCTTGATCTTTGAAGGGTCAACCTCTATTCCTCTAGAGGTGATCAAAAAGCCGAGCATCTTACCTGCTGTGACTCCAAAAGTGAACTTCTGTGGATTGAGGCGCATCCGATACTTACCGAGTCCCTCGAAGAACTTCCTAAGCACAGGAATGTGGCTTTCACGAGTTTTTGACTTGGCAATCATGTCATTCACGTAGACTTCAACTTGTTTGTAGATCATATCGTGTAAGATGGTTGTGGCTGCTCATTGATAAATAGGATCGGAGTTCTTCAACCCAAACAGCATGACCAAATAACACTAAGTTCCCCACTCGGTGATGAAAGTTGTTTTCTCACGGTCCTCTTGTGCCATGAGAATTTGATTGTAACCCATGAATCCATCCATGAACGAGAGCATAGCATGTTCCGCCGTGTTATCCATAAGCACATCAATGTGAGGCAAGGGAAAATCATCTTTGGGGCTTGCTTTGTTCAAGTCCCTGAAATCAACACATACTCGGATTTGTAAATTCTTTTTAGGAATTGGGACAATGTTGGCAACCCAATTAGGGTATTGAGAAATCATGAGAAAACCAGTGTCAATCTGCTTGGTGACCTCGTCCTTGATTTTCTGCACCCAATCCGGCCTCATCTGCCTTAGTTTCTGTTTCACAGGTTTAGCATCTGGCAGCAGGGGGATCCGATGCTCCACTATCTCAGGGTCAATACCAGGCATGTCTTGATAAGGCCATGCAAAGATATCACAAAATTTCGTGAGCAGCTCCTTAAAATCACGATGCTCCTCTAGGGATAATGTAGAGCCCATTTGAACCATTCGGGGATCACCCTCATCTTTCAAGTTTATAGAAACTACTTCTTCTTTTAATGGCTGAGCATGCCTTTCATCTTCCCTTTCAATGAGGGCACAGATTTCCTTGGGAATATCTCCATCGAAATCTATCCCTTCATCGTTGGGGTCGACACAGATTATGTATAAGTCATCAAAGTTGTTAGAAGCAGATTCTTTCATTTCATAAGACCCTTCAAGGTTGCCAATTACAGCAGAATCAAACTCGAAATAAAAGCTATGATGTGGAGGGCCAAGAGGCACAAACTCCAACTCAGATGACCCGACAAACTCTGTGTCAGACTCAGACTCAAACGTGTCGTCAATGCAAGTTAGGCGCGGTTTGAAAATTCAATTTTTAATACTACCCTTGGCTTCCACAATGAGAGGGGTAGGATCCTCGAGGGCGTCGGGCCCGAGCATGAGCACTTTAGCCTCTTCAGCTGCTTCGGCAAAACCCACTTGGGAGAACTCCTGGAATAACAGTTCCAAGTTCCCTTGATCAAATGATCCCAGCCAGTCAGTCTTCACCTTAACCTGGCCTAGCTTCCTCTTGAATTCTACCTTTGCCGGCTCTTCATCACTGTCTGACCAGGTGTTTGCATCAAAATTCTCCAAACCAGGCAGCAGCTCCCCGGTCTTGGAATCCACAAAAGGTTCAGCCTGTCTTGTATAAGCAGCATTTCCCCCTTCTCACACAAAGTAGCTATCTGGATCACCATAAAGGGTTCGAGGTTTTCCCGTACCTTTCCCTTTTTTGGTATCTTTGGCAGGAGCAACATACCCCAAACCAAAGTGGCCCTCACTGGAAGGAAAGATAGGGAATTTAGGGATCCCTTACTGGTTAATTTCAAGTCCCAAACCAGGCATATATGACATCCTCCTCTTTATGTCCAAAGCAACAGAGCTTATGATGAAATCACCGTCTATGTTGATGGCAAGTACTGAGCAAGATGTATCGAAAGAGATACCTCCGAGATCGACATCTTCTTTGCCGTGGTTGATTCCCAAAATAGGAGAACCATCCTCCTTGTGCGGATGAATACTGGAGTCCCCGCAGATAGTTAGCGTACCAAAGGGTAAACCAAGCATGACCTTTTGATGATAGTAGAAGGCACACCCATGATGTCTGACCTATGGAGCCAAGGTGTGCCCAGCAATAGATTGAAAGTAATGGAGATGTCCACAACATGGAACTCAACATCCATCTCAAAACCCTCAGCATCGAGTTTGAGAAGTAGAGTCCCTTCGATAACACGCCGAGTGCTATCATACCCTTAATGGCCAAGTTCGAAGGTACGAGGTCCTTTTTAGTGAGTCCCAGACGATAAGCCACCCTAAGAGGGCAAACGTTGATCGCCGAACCATTGTCGATGAGGACAGTCGGAACCCAAAGTCCTCGGCACTTGATTGTGATATGAAGGGGGTAGTTGTGATCAAAACCTTCAACAGGTAGATCCTTATCAGTGAAAACAATGGTATGCTTAGAGGTAGGGGGTAAAATAAGGGAAATCATGGCCTCGGGAGTGATATCAACAGGTACTTCCAGGCAAGAGAGAGCATGGCATAGTCTCTGGCAATGTTCATGAGAGGAGCATATCAAACCCTAAATTGATAAAAGAGCGAGAATCTGCTCGAGCTGCTTCTAAATCATATATGCATCTGGAGGACTAGTTGATGCTTCAAGCGGTACATTCTTTGGGAAAGAAGTGGGCTCATTCCTTTGGTTAGATGGGTTTTGATGAGTTTTTGGCTTGCAAATTAGCAGGCTGAAAAATCTATCCACTCTTCGTAACGTTATGAACGTTCCCATAGACAGGGACCACTTGAGGATCTTCATCTACATCTCAGAGATCGGTAGGAACCTACTCCAGCTTGCGCTTCCCTTTATCATTGACCGAAGCTGCTACAGGCACTTCCATATCCAAACCCCAGTCATCGGCCAAATCCTACACAAGCAACGAATCCCAAAAGCTAAGATCCTTGACTGCCGCTTCTTCTATAATAGGGGCGAGATTCGCAACAGCGGGAACATCCCAAAGTTCACTATCCAACAAAGAACGATTAACGGCCCAAACTTTCGTGCCAACCGTAACGTCGACTATGTCATCGACTCCCCTAAGATTGGTAGGTTGAAGCAAATCTGTAACCATGATGCTACAATTCCCATCCTCATGGCAAGGAGGAAGAGGGCGTGGGAACTCCCCATCAGTAATGTAGGAACAGGGGTTGTGCTCATCATCGCACACCGAGTTGAGAATTGAACTGAAGGTGGAAATGGAATCTCCTAAAACACGGGGGTCGTCTTGAACAAGATCCTCCTCTGTGTTATGAGCTAGGTAATCCTCCGTATAATAGCCTTGAAGGAGATTAGGATTCAAATCCATTGTAACCTGCCAAGCTAGCTCAGGATCCCAAAAGTACTCCACTTCAGGGGCTATAGGCTCGGGTTGGAGAAAGAGCATGTATAAGGAGATGCCATCTAGGGTGTCGAGCATTGCTTGGTTATACCCAGCCAACCATTCTTCATTCCAGGCGTGATCAAAAGGGACATACTTTGGGTCTTGCAAAAAATCGTCCAACTCAAGTTCAGTCCATTCATTGATTATGGGAGTGGCATAGTCAATATTATCGGCTATCGCCCAACCTACAGCTTGCATGTCGATCTCGGGCTCAGGTAAGGTTGGCATAGTAGATCTAAACCCGGCTCAATCGACTTAGAGAGGGGTTAGGGTCGGCTACATTGAAGTATGGGTTACGGATGGTAGAAGTAGAGTTGAGCTGCACAGAGGGAGTAGGATCATTATGGAGATCTCCGATCACCACATTGAATGTAGTCAAACCCCTCTGCAGACATTTTGGGGTTGCATTAGGATGGGATGTCTGTCCATCCAACCAAATGACCATGAGTTCAGCCAAGGGCTTGAGAGGGAGTGAAACATCCGACTTGGGTTGGTCAATTGAGATTATATGGTCAGTGGGGTTGAATATAGTGGAGTTGGGGTTGATATAAGTGGAGCTGAGGGATATCTGGCTGATATGTGGGACACCTTTGTGGTTAGGCATAGAGTTGGAAATGATATTAGGTTTTTGAGGTGGTGGAGGGGGAGCTTCGAGCGTGCTCTCGTCAATGAGGTCTTGAATTGCATGACAGAGGCGATAACAAGAATCAGTGAGATGGCTAGCCCCTTGATGGTAAGCGCAGTAGAGATTAGGTTTGAAATTGGCTGGTGGGTTTTTCGGTAGTGGAGTTGGATTGAGGGGCTTGAGATGCCCTGATTTGATTAACTTCTACATAATCGAGGACAGTGGTGCCTCAAAAGTGGAGAAACTGTGAGGTTAGGTACGAGGCCCGTTATTCTATGGCGTTTGCACCTGATTGACATCTGCAATGTGTTTAGCAGTGTTGGAGGGTGAGGCGTTGGCACCGGTTGATGTTGCATTGGCGTAGTTATTACTACCAAAGAGCACATTGGTGTTCCCAGAGTAAGCCCGAGGCTTTGATTTTGGAGGGTTGGAAGATTCCCCTCTTGGCAAAATTCCACTTTGCAGCGCATCCTCGATGGCCAGGCCAGATTCAAAGAAGGTCTCAAAGTTGGCAGACGCTTGAACAGTCACCAGGTACTTGGCAGGTTGGAGATTGTGGGAGATGATTCGAAACTGATCTCTCTCGCTTGGGCACTCAGTCATTAGAGCAGCTTTGGCTCTCCACCTTTTGACAAAGTCTGCAAAGGACTCTTTAGCCTCCATCTTTGTGGATTCCAACTCCTGAGTAGTCATCTTGAGCTGGGAATTATAATTGTACTGCAAAATAAATGCAGCCCCAATGTCTTCCGAAGTCCTTCTTTTGGAGATGTCGAGTGGCAGAAACCAATGAAAAGCGGGTCCAGACAGAGTCTGTGGGAACAACTGAGACATAGCCTCACTTTCCACACCTAGTAGTTTCATGGCAACATGGCAGCTGAAGAGATGAGTTCTGGGGTCTCCACTTTCGTCGAACTTAACCAAATCAGGCATCTTGAATCTATCAAGAAGCCTAGCATTAGGGTACAAGCAGAGACGATCCAGGTCAATTCCCCTTGCACTAATCTTCTCAGACTTTGTGACGGCCTCTTCTAGTTTAGCCATCTTGGCCATAAGAGCAATTATGTCAAGGTTTTGAACAGGCCTGACAACAACAGGGTTCGAATTTGGAGGCACACGAGTTTCTCTAGGGATAGGCTGAACGATGAGTTGGCCTGCATAATTTGGATCCTCTACAAAGATAGGGGTGGCATGAACATTCTCATCATCCTCGTCCTTCTCTTCGGGTGCTGGTGGAAGACAAGTGTGGATAAGATCATTTAGGCGAGTGATGTTAGCATTTGTCTGAGTGGCCCTCTGTTGCGTAGTAGTGATACTGTTCTAAAGGTTTGTGAGCACGGTTTCCAGGTTGAGTGGTTGATCTGCCATCGTAGTTTTCTAAGACGAGCCTGATGAAGAAGTCGAAGATGAAGACGGGGAAGTAGGTGAAGTTGCTTTTTGTAAAACGGACGGAGAAGCCGACTATAGAGCGGCTAACAGTGAACCTGGAGAACCTTCTGTTGTGACAGACTAGGATTCGAGCCTGACAAGCCTCCGAATCGGATTCTGGTGCTGACGTTCCCAATCGGGTTTGCCCTTTTGCTTCGGTGCTTTCCTTAGCGGTGCAATGATTCAGAACCTTTGCTTGTAGTAAAGTAAGAAAAAGGCTCAAAAGATGTCCTACAGCAATTTATTCTAAATAAAAGAATAAAGTGCGAATGCAATCAACGTCGTCGGTGTCACCCTAGACTCTAAAACTAAAAGACGAGTTTGTCTCAAAATGTTGAGACACTGCCAAGATCCTCGGAAATTTTTTCAATAATGTATCCTTTGTTGGATCAAACAAAACAAAAGGATGTCAAAATAGACTAAGCCTTTGATAACTCCATTCTTAAAGTTTTAACTTTGAAGTTGGAACAACTCGGTGTAGATGACGTGATACTGGAACCAAGGCGGCGTGAGCGGCACAGCGCTGTTAGCCTAAGTGGTGTACGTGCTTTGCACGATAACCAAATTGGTATGAATATCATGGCATTCTCTCTGTTGTTCTTTGTTTTCTGTTTGAAACCTTTGATCGGGTAGATAAGGGTCTAGAAAGTTTTGATTTCCCACAGTCTCACTAATCTAAGGACTTTGGAAAATTGATAACGTGCACCAACAAGATGCACGACTCGTCATCGGGCCATGACAGTGACTTAATAAGTTTAAGATAAACTCGAAAGAATGAGAACCTAGAAGCCGCCCTAAAACATGCCCTTACGCAGAATGGTATGAATGTACAGTGCATGCGATTGGGAAATATAGTAACACATAGACAATATATGGGAGTTAGATGCAAGTAGATCTTACCCTGTAGGTACATGTCCTAGTTTGAAGAGTACTAGTGCTTTGTATATGCAAAGGCTGGTTTTGGCTTGTAACAGGTTCCTCGAACTAAAGCCAAGATATACCTCTTGCTGCCTGCGTAACCGCAGAGCAACAGTCAAATAGTAGAATTGTAGAGACTCGAAAAATCTTAATTATTGAAATGTTCATTAAATGTCTAATCGGGAAATTGTGGTTTAATTTATGGTTAATTAGATTGGGGATTGAAATGAATGAATTGAGAGTTGAGGGAGTATAGGTGTGATAAGAAGATATAAGGGTATATAAGGTGTGTATATGGGGTGTAGGGGATCATTTTTCCACCTCCCAACTCTCTCTCATCCGTTCTCTCTCTCTCTTAGTCGAATTCTCTCTCTCCTCCTTTCACTCAAAACTCCACTCAATCTCACAAGAAATTCAAGAATCAACCTCCCCCTGACCTTCCATTCGTGTTCTTGAGCTCAAAAATCCTTGGGTCAAGGTTGAATCGAAGATTTAAAGTTCAAGGAGGCTAGGGCTTGCTCCAATCTCGTAGATCTTGGTTTTCATCGTGAGGTAGGGACTTCTTTACCTCTTTTATGTGTTTATATGTTGATTTGGTGTAAGAATCAAGCCTTGAACGTCTCCTTTTGTTCATTTTAAAAGGTGTCAAAATCTGTAGAAATAGCCCAAAATCGCATAGGGATCGATCCCTAAGCATGAGGGATCAATCCCTCACTTCAAAACTAGACTTTTTCACCTTAGGGATGGATCCCCAAGAGAGGGGGATCGATCCCTCCCCTCTCTGGAAGTTCTGCTCGCTTTTTGGGTTTCAACCCAACTTCAAATGGCCATAACTTCCTCGTTCGATGTCCGATTCATCAAACTTTATATCGATTCAAAGGTCTTGAAGTTAGCTTTCATTTGCCACAAGAATCGTCTTAAGACTCTGAGTACACAGAAAGTTATGATCATTTGAGTAGAGGTGTGTCAGTCTGCCGATGTCTGTGGCTATTCCTAAGGTTGTTCTCGTTACGTGTTATGACTCCCTATATAATTAGAACATGTTTAAGTCACCCTCAAACATGATTACTTGCGTCCTATTGACTTCCTTTGAATTATTGATGATACCCTTGTTCTGTTGATCTTCTGTTAGTAAAGATTGAATAAGGGTTTACTTAGTTAAGACTTCGTTTGATAGCATGTTGTTGATAGTTGGCTACATGTGAATGCTTATTGTGCATTTGTGGCAATGTTGGTATATTATATGATGTCTCATGTGTGAATGTGAACATGGGGGAGTCTTGGCTTGCATATCGAATAAGAAAGTAGTGGTTCGTGTCGGAAGTTGGGATAGGGAGTCTCGTAACGCAAGGGGTGGTAATACGGGGACTCAACTAGATCTCGTAACGCAAGGGGTGGCAATACGGTAACCCTCGTGGTGTTATACAGTAACGCAAGGGTGGAAATACCGATGGTGGAGATTGGCAATAGTGAGTCATGTCGAGGTTACTGGAGTTGTCAATGTCTAGTGAACTTGGTGGTATATTGTGATAATTGGCATGTCTTGGAATGATTATTTTGAAACGTTGGTATACTCATGAATCAATTATCATCCATTGATTGAGCTGTATCTCATGTCTTCATCCCCTTGCACTTATCATCATATTAGTACATAGAATTGGTAAAGATTTCTCCTACTGGGCTAGTGTAGCTCGACCTAATCTTCCTTTTCAGGTTCAAATGCTGGTCAATAGCTTGCATGCTTCGTGTGCTTGGAAGTGAAAAACTTTTTGGAAGCTATCAATATTAGTTACTTAATTGTCTTTTGTAATTGACTTTCTTTTGATAAAGATGACCTTGTAACTAATTACTCTTGAATTATCTTTTGACTAAGGTTTGTAAAATCCTAAACATGTTCGTACTAGTGTCTAAGCTAATTTGGGCCGTGGTACCAAAGTTGTAATTCTCTAAACTTGGGGACTGAATTTGTAAATAGAACAGGTGGAAAATTCTTTTGCGTATTATATAAGCTATGCGAGGATCTTTTATTGAAATGATTTATTTATCTATGTTGAAAATCGAGGGCGTGACAAATTGGTATCAGAGCGTTAGGTTTGAATACCTAGAGACCCTAGGGAGACTTAGTCTCATGGGTTGAAAAAAGTCATTACATATTTCAACAAAAACATGTGTGTGCTTGCATGACTGACATGTGTCTACAGAACTGGCATTGCATTTATGTTTGTGTGAAATAGTGAAAAGTTGATGCTTGTGTCTAAGGAAAAGAGAAGCTTGACATCCTTGTAGAGATCGTGGTTGTAACCGTCGTTATTGTTATTATTATTGTTGGTAGTCTTGAGCCATCTGTGGTAAGGTGCCCCTTGTTAGATGAGAAGTTGGACAAGAAAGGCTTGAAAGACCGAGATTGTGGTAGTGGTTATGCGTAGTAGCGAGATCGACGCATGAAAGGTGGTATTCATTAGTATGTAATAAAAGTGTTAGACTATTAGAAAGATTTGTAAGCTGAGTGTTTGATGTGTTTTATTCGAATTGCGCAGATTATGTGTTAAATTTTAGATGCTTTAAGTAGATTTTATGCGATGTGAGGTGCGTTGAGTGTAAACGAACGTAGGGTAGCATGTTTATTAGGATTGAAGAAGAAAAGAGAATACATGTTGAGGTGTGACAGGAACCATAGCTTGTTTAGAAAGTGAGTGAGGCGTATCATAGCTAGAGGATTGAACTAGTGAGTGACTTGAATGTGTTTGAAGGGATTATGTTTTGTTGTGGTAGTGTTTGTGGTTTGTAATTGTTATGGTAGGATTGGGTAATTTGCGCGCCTACTACCTTCCTTGGATGTGGTAGCCGTTTCTCAGGCTCCCTCTCCGGAATCGAATCCTAATTCTCCGTCACCTATCACCACCATAGTAGGCAACTATCCTACCATCGAAAGTTGATAGGGTAGAAATTTGAATGATGCGTCGCTGGCACGAAGGCCGTGCGATCCCTCGAGTTATCATGAATCATCAGAGCAACGGGCAAAGCCCGCATTGACCTTTTATCTAATAAATGCATCCCTTCCAGAAGTCGGGGTTTGTTGCACGTATTAGCTCTAGAATTACTACGGTTATCCGAGTAGAAGATACCATCAAAAAAATTATAACTGATTTAATGAGCCATTCGCAGTTTCACAGTCTGAATTAGTTCATACTTACACATGCATGGCTTAATCTTTGAGACAAGCATATGACTACTGGCAGGATCAACCAGGTGGCATTCCTTTTGTGACGCTGGCACCTCCCATGCCCATTGAACAAATCAAAGAGGCAAGGGCGGGCACAGCAATCATCCGCAACAAGCGACAAACGCTTTTTGGGTAAATAACAATCGCAAGATGTATACCCACATAAGTTTCAACATTCGAGAATATGAGTCGCAACTATTGGCCATGATGACCGCACAATGAATGTGCAATTTGCATGAAACATGAGCAGCACTTTGAGGCTCACCTCCACCAAAGGTGGGGCAAAGAGGGAATCGGGACTTTTACGATCGAATTCCATCACATTGGGTATGTGACACAGGAACCCATGATTTCACAAGGAGCATTGGCTTCTCATGCATATTATTGAAGAGCACTATACGAGATGGACTTCACCGCACAAGCAAAGAAATATCCAATCTCGACAAAATCAACTACCACCCACAAGCCATTACGTACACTATGCACCGACTACTCCGACCAATTGCACCTCAAAGGAAGAACTTGCCCTACGAAAAGCAAAGAGCCAAGAGTAGCAAGGCAAGCACCGTTTAGCATGAAGTCACAAGGGACACAACATTAGGCAAGCATTTACACAAACGCAACAAGATTACCCTTCCACAAGGGTGGGCCTGCCCCAAGGGATTCACACCAATTCATCATCGAGGAACTTTACCGAAGGGTCAGTGACATAGCCAATGGAGAACCACTAGCCGGCGCACGATGCCTAAACGACTTGCTTACCCCTCAGAAAGGAGGCATTCCCTTAAGGAAAGCCAATGCGTCATAGAGGAAGGTTACCAAAGGGACAGTGCCATAGCCAACAGATCATCGACCGGCGCTCACCGCCTAGGGGACAAGCTTCTCCCTCAACAAGGAGGCAACCCCTGGGCTACGCAACATGGCATTAGGAATCAAAGACCATTAGCCACTTACGCTTTTCCGTGCGGGGACACCAATGCATCATCGGGAATGTGCCATAGCCAATGGATATCCATCAGCCGGAGCTCACCAACAAGGCGACGAGCTTACTTCTCAGCAAGGAGGCATCCCTCGAAAGGAACACAAATGCATCATGGAGGAAGATTACCGAAGGAACATTGCCGTAGCCAATGGATGAGATCCATCGGCTGGCACTCGCCCCCCATCTCATTGAAATAGACGACGAGCTTACCTCTCAACAAAAAGGCATCCTCCAAAGGAAACACCAATGCGTCATCGAGGAAGGTTACCGAAGGGACAGTGCCATAGCCAATGGAGAACCATCAACCGGCGCTCGCCGCCTAGGCCACAATCTTCTGCCTCAACAAGGAGGCAACCCTTGGGCTATGCAACATGGCATTAGGAATCAAAGACCGCTAGCCACTTACGCTTTTCCTTGCAGGGACACCAATGCATCATCGGGACTGTGCCGTAGCCAACGGATACCCATCAGCCGGCGCTCACCACCAAGGCGACGAGGTTACCTGTCAGCAAGGAGGCATCCCCCGAAAGTTACACCAATGCATCATGGAAGAAGATTACCGAAGGTACATTGCTATAGCCAATGGAAGAGGTCAATCGGCTGGTGCTCGCCACCCATCTCATTGAAATAGATGACGAGTTTACCTTTCAACAAGAAGGCATCACCCAAAGGGAACACCAATGCGTCATCGAGGAAGAATTTTCGAGCAGCAATGAACTTTTACCTCTCCGTAAGGGTGGGGCTTCCCCGAAGGGTTACAACACCAATGCATCATCAAGGAAGCTTTCCGACGGGACAATGCCATAGCCAATGTAGAACCACCGGCCAGCGCATGACGCCTAAATGACATGCTTACCCCTCAGCAAGAAGGCATTCCCTAAAGGAACACCAACGCATCCTCGAGGAAGAATTTTTAAAATATAATTTCACTTACCCCTCAGCATGTAGACATTCACCGAAGGAAACGCCAATGCATCATCAAGGAAGATTTTTGCAAATTCATTTTTGATTTTTTAATGAACAATGAAATTAGAAAACATTTGACTTCACGTAAAAGCATCGACAAGCTTACCTCTCCGCAACGGTGTCCCTGCCGCTAAGGGTTTCAACACCAATGCATCATTAAGATAGTTTTTTCGAAGGGACAGGGCCGCAGCCAATGGATGAGATCCATCGGGTTTGTGCCATAGCAAATGGATTTCCATCAGCCGGTGCTCACCACCATGGCGACGAGCATACCTCTCAGCAAGGAGGCATCCCCCGAAAGGAACCGCAATGCATCATGGAGGAAAGTTACTGAAGGGATAGTGCCATAGCCAATGAAGAACCATCAACTGGCGCTCGCCGCCTAAGAGACAAGCTTTTCTCCCTCAACAAGGAGGCAACCCCTGGGCTACGCAACGTGGCATTAGGAATTAAAAACCATTAGCCAGTTATGCTTTTCCGTGCAGGGAAACCAATGCATCATCGGGACTGTGCCATAGCCAGTGGATCTCCATCAGCCGGTGCTCACCACCAAGGCGACGAGTTTATCTATCAGCAAGGTGGCATCCCCCGATAGGAACACCAATGCATCATGGAGGAAGATCACCGAAGGGACATTACCGTAGCCAATGGATGAGATCCATCGGCTGGCGCTTTCCGCCCACCTCATTGAAATAGCCGAAGAGCTTACCTCTCAACAAGAAGGCATCCCCCAAAGGGAACACCAATGCATCATCAAGGAAGAATTTTCGAGCAGCAACGAGCTTACCACTCTGCATGGGTGGGGCTTCCCCGAAGGGTTACAACACCAATGCATCATTAAGGAAGCTTTCCAAGGAGACAATACCATAGCCAATGTAGAACCACCGGCCAGCGCATGACTCCTAAACGACATGCTTACCCCTTAGCAAGAAGGCATTCCCTAAAGGAACACCAATGCATCATCAAGGAAGAATTTTAAAAATTCATTTTCGCTTACCCCTCAGCATGTAGGCATTCATCGAAGGAAACGCCAATGCGTCATCAAAGAAGATTTTTGCAAATTTATTTTTTATTTTTAAATGAACAATGATATTAGAAAACATTTGACTTCACATAAAGGCATCAACAAGCCAACCTCTCTGCAATTGTGTCCTTGCCCTAAGGGTTTCAACCCCAATGCATCATTGAGATAGTCTTTCCGAAGGGACAGGGCCATAGCCAATGGATGAGAACCGTGGCAATTGTGCCATAGCAAATGGATATCCATCTGCTGGCGCTCACCACCAAGGTGACGAGCTTACCTCTTAGCAAGGAGGAATCCCTCAAAAGGAACACCAATGCCTCATGGAGGAAAATTACCAAAGGGACAGTGCCATAGCCAATGGAGAACCATCAACCGGCGCTCGCCGCCAAGGCGACAAGCTTCTCACTCAACAAGGAGGCAACCCCTGGGCTACGCAACGTGGCATTAGGAATCAAAGTCCATTAGCCAGGTACGTTTTTTCGTGTGGGGACACCAATGCATCATCGAGACTGTGCCATAGCCAATAGATATCCATCAGTCGGCGCTCACAACCAAGGCGATGAGTTTACCTCTCAGCAAGGAGGCATCCCCCGAAAGGAACACCAATACATCATGGAGGAAGATTACCGAAAGGACAGTACCATAGCCAATGGAGAACCATCAATCGGCGCTCGCCGCCTAGGCGACAAGCTACTCCCTCAACAAGGAGGCAACCTCTGGGCTACGCAACGTGGCATTAGGAATCAAAGACCATTAGCTAGTTACGCTTTTCCGTGCGAGGACACCAATGCATCATCGGGACTGTGCCATAACCAACAGATATCCATCAGCCAGCGCTCACAACCAAGGCAACGAGCTTACCTCTCAGCAAAGAGGAATCCCTCAAAAGGAACAACAATGCATCAAGGAGGAAAATTACCGGAAGGATAGTGCCATAGCCAATGGAGAACATTCAATCGGCAGTCGCCACCAAGGTGACAAGCTTCTCACTCAACAAGGAGGCAACCCCTGGGCTACGCAACGTGACATTAGGAATCAAAGACCACTAGCCAGTTACGTTTTCCCGTGCGGGGAAACCAATGCATCATCGGGACTATGCCATAGCCAACAGATATCCATCAGCCAGCGCTCACCACCAAGGCGACGAGCTTACCTCTCAGCAAGGAGGCATCCCCCGAAAGGAACACCAATGCATCATGGAGGAAGATTACCGAACGGACATTGCCGTAGCCAATATAGGAGATCCTTCGGCTAGCGCTCGCCACCCATCTCATTGAAATAGACAACGAGCTTACCTCTCAATAAGATGGCTTCCACCAAAGTGAACACCAATGAGTCATCGAGGAAGGTTACCAAGGGGACAGTGCCATAGCAAACGGAGAACCATTGACCGGCGCTCGCCGCCTAGGCGACAAGCTTCTCCCGTAATAAGGAGGTAACCCTAGGCTGCGCAACCTGCCATTAGGAATCAAAGATCATTAGCTAGGTACGCTTTACCATGCGGGGATGCCAATGCATCCTCGGGCAGGTGCCGTAGCAAATGGAGATCCATTGACCGACACTCATCACCTGGGCAACAAGCTTACCTCTCAGCAAGGAGGCATCCCCCGATGGGAACACCAATGCATCATGGAGGATGTGAGTCTGCAAGCATTCCCAACGGGACTTGAAAGCACGAGCATTTGAGACCAAACGGCCTTGGAGTTCTAGTTTCTGCCCGATAGTGTCGTTGGTTGCTTTGCCTTGCCCCGCCATTCCTTGGCTAGGCCTTGCCTTTACATGGGAATTTTTTTCTAGCGTTACCAACGGGTCATCTTTTTATGAGTTTCTGAGGCAAAACTGCCAACAATTGCCTGACATAGTTTTTTTTTGCCCGATAGAGTCATGCTTTACCCTACGGACGGGTAAAAATAACATTTCACCTTAGGGGTATTTTGGTCATTTTTTTGAGAATTACCAACGGGTAGTGTTTCTAGGGGTATCCAAGGCCAAACGGCCAAGAATTGCCTGATAGAGTCCTGGTCTGCCCCGATAGAGCCATGCTTTGCCTTGCGGGACGACTTCAAGTAGCATTTCGATTCAGGGGCATTTCGGTCTTTTTTCCAGGCATTACCGATGGGTAGTGTTTTCTCCAGTAACCGAGGCCAAATGGCCAAGAATTGCCCGAGTGGCCTCGATAGCAACGTGCCTTGGCACCCCACATCGGGTGGCCACGGCTTCCCCAAGGGAAGGAGACCACCCCCCCTATAGTAGTAACATTAGCCTTTGCCATTGTGGCAGGAAGGAACATCAATGTGTCCGAACTGAAGCAATGGGTGTTTTTTTGAGCATCACAACTTTTTTTCATGAACTTTGAATTGGGACATCTTCACAAAAATATGGAGCACCTCCAGCAAAAAATTCAGAATTTTTTGCCAAAAGGATAATTTTATATTAATTAAATAAAAAATAAATAGATAAAAATGTTAAAAAATACAAAAAAAGTAAGAAAAAATCATGAAAAATTATAAACAAGCTACACAATAATTATGTAAATATATTGGGTTGAAAAATAAGGCATCTATAATAGAAAATGTTTAAATTAAGACTTACAAACGTCTAAAAATAAAAATTAAAAAAGATTAAAAACTAACATTGCGAAAGTCCCAAAAGATGGCGACTAAGAGTTTTTGGGGCGTTTCGACAAGAACATATTGGTGCTTGCATTGATTTGCCCGGCGACAAGCTACTTTTTAGCCGGTACCCAGCAAATTTTTAGCCGTTACCCAGCAACTTTTTAGCCGTTACCCAGCAACTTGCTTGCCATTGCCTAGCAACTTCTTAGCCGTTACCCAACAATTTTTTAGCCAATACCCAGCGTTACCCGACAATCTGGTTGCCGTTACCCGACAACTTGGTTGCCGTTACCCAGCAACTTTTTAGCCGATACCCGGCGTTACCCGACAACCTGGTTGCCGTTACCCAGCAACTTTTTGGCAGATACCAAGCATTACCCGACATCTTGGTTGCCATTTCCCAGCAACTTTTTAGCCGTTGCCCAGCAACTTGGGTGTTGTTACCCAGCAACTTTTTAGCCGATACCCAGCCTTACCAGACAACTTGGTTGCCGTTATCTAGCAACTTTTTAGCCGTTACCCAGCAACTTGGGGGCCAACCCTTGTTATGGCTTTGCCTTGGCCACGCCTTGTTTTGGCATGCCGTGA
>CM033802.1:40228825-40266325 GCA_019656835.1 Rhododendron ovatum | reverse complement strand
GGCGCTCGCCACCCATCTCAATGAAATAGACGACGAGCTTACCTCTCAACAAGAAGGCATCCCCCAAAGGGAACACCAATGTGTCATCGAGGAAGAATTTTCGAGCAGCAACGAGCTTACCTCTCCGCAAGGGTGGGGCTTCCCTAACGGGTTACAACACCAATGCATCATTAAGGAAGCTTTCCGACGGGACAATGCCATAGCCAATGTAGGACCACCGGCCAGCGCATGACGCCTAAACGACATGCTTACCCCTCAGCAAGAAGGCATTCCTTAAATGAACACCAATGCATCGTTGAGGAAGAATTTTTAAAATATAACTTTGCTTACCCCTCAGCATGTAGGCATTCACCGAAGGAAACGCCAATGCGTCATCAAGGAATTTTTTTGCAAATTCATTTTTTGATGAACAATGAAATTAGAAAACATTTGGCTTCACATAAAAGCATCAACAAACTTACCTCTCCGCAATGATGTCCCAGCCCCTAAGGGTTTAAACACCAATGCATCATTAAGATAGTTTTTTCGAAGGGATAGGGCCGTAGCCAATGGATGAGATCCATCGGGATTGTGCCATAGCAAATGGATATCCATCAGCCGGCGCTCACTGCCAAGGCGACGAGCATACCTCTCAGCAAGGAGGCATCCCCCGAAAGGGACAACAATGCATCATGGAGGAAAATTACACATGGGACAGTGCCATAGCCAATGGAGAACCATCAACCGGCGCTCGCCGCCTAAGTGACAAGCTTCTCCCTCAACAAGGAGGCAACCCCTGGGCTACGCAACATGGCATTAGGAATCAAAGACCATTAGCCAGTTTCGCTTTTCCGTACGAGGACACCAATGCGTCATCGAAATTGTGCCATAGCCAATGGATATCCATCAGCCGGCGCTCACCACTAAGGCGACGAGCTCACCTCTCAGCAAGGAGGCATCTCCCGAAAGGAACACCAATGCATCATGGAGGAAGATTACCGAAGGGACATTGCCATAGCCAATGGAAGAGATCAATCGGCCGGCGCTCGCCACCCATCTCATTGAAATAGACGACGAGCTTACCTCTCAACAAGAAGGCATCCCCCTAAGGGAACACCAATGCGTCATCGAGGAAGAATTTTTGAGCAGCAACGAGCTTACCTCTCTGCAAGGGTGGGGCTTTCCCGAAGGGTTACAACACCAATGCATCATC
This sequence comes from Rhododendron ovatum, assembly GCA_019656835.1. Classification (NCBI taxonomy): domain Eukaryota; kingdom Viridiplantae; phylum Streptophyta; class Magnoliopsida; order Ericales; family Ericaceae; genus Rhododendron; species Rhododendron ovatum. The sequence goes on along the minus strand of CM033802.1, from coordinate 40,265,133 downwards.
AAGGAAGCTTTCTGACAGGACAATGCCATAGCCAATGTAGGACCACCGGCCAGCGCATGACGCCTAAATGACATGCTTACCCCTCAGCAAGAAGGCATTCCCTAAATGAACACCAATGCATCGTCGAGGAAGAATTTTTAAAATACAACTTTGCTTACCCCTCAACATGTAGGCATTCACCGAAGGAAACGCCAATGCGTCATAAAGGAAGATTTTTGCAAATTCATTTTTTGATTTTTTAACAAACAATGAAATTAGAAAACATTTGACTTCACATAAAAGCATTAACAAACTTACCTCTCCGCAACAGTGTCCCCGCCACAATGGGTTTCAACACCAATGCATCATTAAGATAGTTTTTTCCGAAGGGACAGGGCCGTAGCCAATGGATGAGATCCATCGGGATTGTGCCATAGCAAATGGATATCCATCAGCCGACGCTCACCGCCAAGGCGACGAGCATACCTCTCAGCAAGGAGGCATCCCCCGAAAGGGACACCAATGCATCTTGGAGGAAAATTACCCAAGGGACAGTGCCATAGCCAATGGAGAACCATCAACCGGTGCTCGCCGCCTAAGCGACAAGCTTCTCCCTCAACAAGGAGGCAACCCCCGGGCTACATAACATGGCATTAGGAATCAAAGACCTTTAGCCAGTTACGCTTTTCCGTGCAGGGACACCAATGCGTCATCGGGACTGTGCCGTAGCCAACGGATATCCATCAGCCGGCGCTCACCGCCAAGGCGATGAGCTTACCTTTCAGTAAGGAGGTATCCCCCGAAAGGGACACCAATGCATCTTGGAGGAAAATTACCCATGGGACAGTGCCATAGCCAATGGAGAACCATCAACCGGCGCTTGCCGCCTATGCGACAAGCTTCTCCCTCAACAAGGAGGCAACCCCTGGGCTACGCAATGTGGCATTAGGAATCAAAGACCATTAGCTAGTTTCGCTTTTCTGTACGGGGACACCAATGCGTCATCGGGACTATGCCGTAGCCAATGGATATTCATCAGCCGGCGCTCACCGCCAAGGCAGCGAGCTTACCTCTCAGCAAGGAGGCATCCCCTGAAAGGAACAGCATTGCATCATGGAGGAAGATTACCGAAGGGATAGTGCCATAGCCAATGGCGAACCATCAACCGGCGCTTGCCGCCTAGGCGACAAGCTTCTCCCTGAATAAGGAGGCAACCCCTGGGCTATGCATCATTGCATTAGGAATCAAAGACCTTTAGCCAGTTATGCTTTTCTGTGCGGGGACACCAATGCATCATCGGGAGTGTGCCATAGCCAATGGATATCCATTAGCCGGCGCTCACCACCAAGGCGACGGGCTTACCTTTCAGCAAGGAGGCATCCCCCGATGGGAACACCAATGAATCATGGAGGGTGTAAGTCTGCAAGCATTCCCAACGGGACTCGAAAGCACGAGCATTTGAGACCAAACGGCCATGGAGTTCTAGTTTTTGCCCGATAGTGTCATCATTTGCTCTGCCATTCCTTGGCTAGGCCTTGCCTTTACACGGGCATATTTTTCTAGCATTACCAACGGGTCATCTCTTTACGGGTTTGTAACGCCCCGAATTTTGGGTACGTTAAGTAAAACATTTTATTGAAATAAAAACTGAGTCCGGCTCTTTATTACAACAAAACATAAAAGAAGTACTTTTATTACAAACGGAAGGGAACTAAGGTTCCTAACTACTGCTTTGCTTGTTCCTCCATCCGGGCTAGCTCTTCGGCTCCAAAGGCCTCCAAGGTGTAAAGTTCACCCTGTTCGTCTATGAGGTCTGACATATTATACCGGCGTCGCCACCAATATAATAGGCCCGGGTCACCAAAAAGGCAACACCGTGAGCTTGAACGCTCAATAGTATAATCCAAACCCTCTAACCCTTAACTTACAACAATACAACATATAATCAAAGATTTTCACATAGCATGCTTATCAAGCCAATTTAACTAACAACAACACTTTTGTCTTCGTTATACAATCAACGTTGGTGTCCAAGATTTATGAGTTTCTCCTACGTGACTCCTCGTAGACCGTGTCATTATTTTCCACGTATCGCCTTTTTAAAAACTGTTTTAACACACCCAACCTCGGTTCCGCAGTTCCGGACTCCCGAGTATCCTCACAATGGTTCCGCCGTCTCGGGCTCCCATTGGCACACATTGCATTAGCTCCGTAACGCGGATAACCAAGTACACACCCAACCTCGGTTCCGCCGCTCCGGTCTCCCGAGTATCCTCCCAATGTTTCCGCAGTCCCGGTCTCCCATTGGCACACAAAACACACACCACACAATGGGCTACAACATTTGGCCACATTGCGGTTTCCAAAACATTTCACACTTTTCAAAACATGCCCTTTCATAAATCACCCTAGGTGTCATGTTTCTATTTTCTCGAATTTCGTGTCTCGTTCTCATGCATAGACATCGCAGTAGGACTTTTCACATATGATATCATTCATTGTAATGTACAATCTAACAAGATCAACCACTCTAAAATACTTGACATGCTTGAATCACTTTAACAACGAACATCATGCATTTCATATGTTTTCAACAAAAAATAACATTATCTACTTCAAATAACATGATTAAACTTACTTCCTAATGAACTTATATTTGGGTACAAGACTATATTTGGGATAGTAGGTAAGGATAACTACCGTTCTTCTTGGTGGTGGTCGGCTATGAAGATTCGGTCGTCGGTTTTGGATTTCAGCGGCGTAACGGCGTCGGTTTGCTTCGAAAGGAAAAGAGATGCACTTTCTTTTCCTAGAAATAACTTTTCTAACCAACTAAGCTACTTTAAAAGATCTAACGGTGGTTTTGGGAGGTGGTTTGGTGGTTTCTCTCAAGAACACTCAAGAACATAAGCAAACACGAACTTTGGAAGCAAGAACTCTTGAAATTTCTAGAGAGAAGTTGGAGCAATGGTTGAAGGTGTGAGTTCAAAGCTTGGAATGGCTTCTATTTATAGGCCAAGCTCTCCCTCTCTCTCTCTCTAGCCGAATCTCTCTCTCTCTCTCTCTCTCTCTCTCTCTTTCACTTTTCTTTCACTTGTCATGGTGGATTGAAAGGTTGATGGATGAAGTAATGGCTTGCTTGTACTCTAACCACCTAGCTTTTAGGCTTGCATGGCTAATCTTAGTACCTTGGATGGGATTTTTGGAAGATATGTTGGAAAGGAGGAGACATTGGTACAAGATTCTTGGTTTAAACAATTGAAAGTGGTACAAAGGATGACAATGGTGGTAGATATGGAAGATATTCATCTTCCAAGTTTGAAAAGATGAAGAATATCCAAGTACAAGTCCCATCTTTCTCCTTCTTCCTTCTTCCTTCCTTCTCTGTCTCTCCCTCTCCCTCTTTCTCTCTCTCGGCCTCTCTCCTCTCTCTCTCCCTCACGGCTCTCTCTCCTCTCTCTCTCTCTCTCATGCATTAGCTATATACATATGTATATATATGTACTACAATGTAAGAATACAAATAAACAATAGGTACTTTTGTACAAAAGGGCAATTTAGTCTTAAAGGGTCAAGATTCACCCAATAAACTAATACAAAAGGTACTCATACTTTAATTAATAAAATAATGTACTTTTGTACTTCCGGGAATCTTAACAAAACATTAGTTTAATGAGATAAGTACTTAGTTGGAAGATGAGCTTATTACCCAATGGATAATAAAACCCCTAACGGTTATTAACCAAAGGATAATAACGTACGGGTTCTTTAAATACTAAACTAAGTTTTTTTGAAAAAAACTACATGTCCTTTTGAAATTTACACATGTGTTATATATATGTACTTACCAAATATAATAAAGGAAAGGCTTTTGTCCAATGGGTAAAGATTACCCTAACGGTTATTTACTAATGGTCCAAAGTTACTTGGGTACTTTTATTAGAAAAAATAATTAAAAGTACTTTTCAGAACAATTATAAATGTCAATCATAGTACTTTGTTTAAATTTTTCAAAATCCTTTTAATATAAAGAAATGGGTTTCTTTTATCCAATGGATAATAGTTTCCCTAACATTTATCGTTCAAAGGGTAAAGAATATAACCAAAACAATAAAAGAAAATTATAAAACAATTTCTAGTCTAGGGTTTGGAAAAGATTCAAAAGGTTCAAGATGGGCAAAACGGTCCATCTTTGGTTAGGGAAAAGTAACTAGGTGGCCTTCTAGTTTGGTTACTCCATCAAGCCGGTTAGAAGCTAACCAGGCTTGCTAAGTCGGACTTAATAGTCAAGAAACGATCTTTGAGGGCTAAAGTGCAATTAGGGTTCCTAGTCGAGGAATATAACGATAAGGCGTTCGATTGCTTAAAGACCAACCGCTAGAAATTACTAAGGAAAATCATCGAGCGATTAAGAGAAATTAAGAAATTTCGAATAACAACGAGATTTTTATTGAACGAAAAATCAGAGTTGTTACAACCTATCCCCTTTAAACAATTTCGTCCTCGAAATTAGGTGGACGCTAGGATTCGAACAAATGAGGGTATTTCATCTTCATGGTTTCTTCCCTTTCCCATGTGGTTTCTCCAGTTCCTCAGTGCTTCCACAAAACTCGTTCCAACTTAATGGTCTTGTTCCAGATAGTCTTCTCACTTCGGTCTTCAATCTCAAACGGTTCCTCTTCGTATGCCGCATCTTCTTCGATAGTGATGTCTTCTCAATTGAGGACATGAGTGGGCAAGGCTAGATACTTGCGAAGCATGGAAACGTGAAACACGTTATGCACTCGGTCCAGCTGTGGCGGCAGGGCTAGACGATAAGCAACTTTCTCGATCTTCTCCACGATGTCGAAAGGTCCGATGTAACGTGGAGACAGCTTTCCTTTCTTCCCAAATCTGATGACTCCTTTCTTTGGTCTGATTTTTAGGAACACATGATCTCCCACAGCAAAGGTTAATGATCGGCTTCTCTTATCCGCATAACTCTTCTGTCGGCTCTGAGCGGTTTGGATCCTTTGTCTGATAGTCTTAACCTTCTCCGTGGTATCCCTTACTATGTCAGGCCCGATTAATCCTGTTTCCCCAGCATCAGTCCAACAGACTGGAGATCGGCAAGGTCGACCGTATAGAGCTTCATATGGTGTCATACCAATGCTTGCTTAATAGCTGTTGTTGTAGGCGAACTCCACCAATGGCAAATGCTGCTCCCAGTTTCCAGAGAAATCTAAGGCGCAGGCTCTTAGCATATCTTCTAGGGTCTGAATAGTTCTCTTCGTTTGTCCGTCTGTCTGTGGGTGAAAGGCCGTGCTAAGCCTCACGTCCGTTCCCAATGCTTTTTGCAATCCTTTCCAAAAGTGTGATACAAAACGTGGGTCTCTGTCGGATAGTATCGAGATTGGTACTCCATGGAGGCGTATGATTTCTCGAATGTACAACATGCTTAGTTGCTCCACGTTTTCTGTCATCTTGACAGGCAGAAAGTGTGCAGACTTGGTGAGTCGATCTACGATCACCCAGATGGCTATGTTGGACTTGGCAGATCTTGGCAGTCCCATCACGAAATCCATCGAGATGTGCTCCCACTTCCAAGTCGGTATTGGTAAAGGTTAAAGATCTCCTCCAGGTTTCTGATGCTCAGCCTTGACTTGTTGACACACCAAACAGGTAGACATGAACCGTGCTACATCCTTCTTCATTCCTTCCCACCAGTACGTTCTTCGCAAGTCATGATACATCTTTGTACTGCCAGGGTGAACTGCGAAGTTCGAATGGTGAGTTTCTCGAAGTACATCTTCTCGAAGGTTTCCAACATCAGGCACGAACACTTTTCCCTTGAATCTTAGGCTGTTATTCTCCTCGATGGTCCATCCTGGCACCGCCTTTCCTTCTCGGATTCGATGTCGGACGAACTCACAATTCTGCTCGAAGGTTTGGGCTAGTAAGATTTCCTGATGAAGTGCTGGCTCCACAACTAGAGCGTACAGTCGAGCGTTTCCGCTTTCCGATGATGACCGCAGGTTGAACTCGTTAAGAGTGTCCACCATCTCCCATTCCTTGATGGCAGTCTTGACCTTCTGTGCTCTGTCCTTCCGACTCAGAGCGTCGGCTACCACGTTGGCCTTGCCAGGGTGATACTGGAGCGTAAACTTGTAGTCCTCCAAGTATTCCATCCATCGGCGCTGCCTCAGATTCAACTCCTTCTGAGTGAACAAGTATTTGAGCCTCTTATGGTCGGTGAAAACTTTGAATTGTTCTCCCCACAGGTAGTATCGCCAAGATTTGAGGGTGAACACTACTGCGGCCAATTCTAGGTCATGGGTAGGATAATTCTTCTCGTGCAGTCGAAGTTGTCGAGATCCATAGGCTACGACCTTCCCATTCTGCATCAGCATGCATCCTAAACCATCTCTCGAAGCATCACAATAAACAGTATAATCTACTCCTCGCTCAGGGATGATAAGTACCGGTGCATTGGTCAGTCTCTTCTTTAACTCTTGGAAAGATTTCTCACAGGCTTCATTCCAATCCAGCTTCACTCCTTTCTAAGTCAACTTGGTCATTGGCTTGGCCAAGGTTGAGAAGTCTGGGATGAATCTTCGGTAATATCCCGCCAATCCTAGGAAACTCCTGATTTCGAACACTGAGGTCGGCTGTTTCCAATTCAGCACTGCTTCGACCTTTCCTTCGTCTACTGCAATCCCTTCCTTGGATAATACATGCCCCCAAGAACTTAACCACTTCTAGCCAAAACTCGCATTTACTTGCCTTGGCATAGAGTTGGTTATCTCGAAGTACTTATAGTGCTATCCGAAGGTGTTCTTCGTGCTCCTCCTTGTTGGCAAAGTATATCAATATATCATCAATGAACACCACTACAAACTTGTCTAAGTAGGGTTGAAAAATCTTGTTCATGAGACACATGAATACTGCCGGAGCATTGGTCAGCCCGAATGGCATCACTACAAACTCATAGTGGCCATATCTGGTACGAAAAGCCGTCTTGGCAATATCCTCGTCTCGAATCCGTAATTGATGATAGCCTGATCGGAGATCGATTTTAGAGAAACAGGTTGCTCCTCTTAATTGATCAAAAAGATCATCGATCCTAGGCAACGGATATCGATTCTTAACGGTGACTTGATTCAACCTCCTATAGTCGATACATAATCGCAGCGTTCCTTCCTTCTTTTTCACGAACAGAGCAGGCGCTCCCCACGGTGAAGTACTCGACCTGATAAATCCTTTGTCCAATAGCTCCTGCAGCTGGGTCTTGAGCTCTTTTAGTTCGGCCGGGGCCATTCAGTATGGCGCCATCGAGATTGGTGCCGTTCCTGGTTGAAGTTCTATAGACAAGTCTATCTCTCTAGGAGGTGGTAAGCCAGGAAGTTCCTTAGGGAAAACATCGGCGTATGCGCACACGATGTGAGGTAATCCTAACTCCATCCTGTCAGTTTCTTCCATTTGGAGACTAGCTAGCCATCCAAATAGTTGATTATGCCACCTAGATCTTTTCGTTGTCGAACTCGCTGCTTCTCTATCCCCCTTAAAACGGAAACGAGTTCCCTCTGGGGTGTAGGCCATCACTGTCTTCTGATGACAGTCTATGACTGCTCGGTGAGCTGATAGCCAGTCCATGCCTAGAATTACGTCGAAATCCACCTTGTCGATCACTCTGAGATCGCAAGTTAGGCGCAAGTCGGCTACTTCTAACTCGCACCCTCTACACACTAGATTAACAATTATGCTCCCCCCCGTTGGTGATACTACTTTAGCACTTTTGCTCAGGGGTTCCGTTTTTAGTGCTAGGACAGTTACACAAGTAGTAGATATGAGCGAATGCGATGCTCCAGAATCGAATAAAGCTTGTACAGAGGTGCTATATAATAATAGCGTACCTTGGATCACAAAGGGATCCTGCTCCTGCTCCTCAGTCTATAGGGCAAAGATACGCCCTCCAGTGCCTTGCTGGGTTCCAATGAGCTGCTTTCCCTTGTTTTGCCCGTTCTGCTGCTGCGGTGGGCCTCCAGGGTTTTGCTTCACAAAGCTTGCCTGCCCAGGCTGTTGAGTCTTCTGATTCCAAAAGCTCCCATTGTTTTCTTTCTGGGGCTGGGGGGCACTCACGCCTGTAGTGACCCATGGCTTGGCAGTTGAAGCACTGGACCATTGCTTTGTTCTGGTTGCCCCTCTGCGGTTCACCATGCATGCCCGGATGGAGCAGTTTTCCAGGGTTGGTTGTTTTGCGCTGGGGTGAAAGGCTTGGTCAGGTAGGGTCCATGGTTGTTGTTGGGTGGCTGGGTTCAGATTGGCCCGCCAATGTTGCCCGTTGCCTTCCTCCATCTAGTCTTGAAGTCAGCCTCCTCCCTTTCCAGGCGGAGGGCACACTGAACCACACCATTATAAGTGGTAAAGGCCTGTGCCACTACAGCCCTGTAGTCAGCCCCCACTCGAATCTCCTTGCCTTCCTGTCTTCAGTTGCCACAGCGGTTAGAGCGTAACGGGACAGCTCTTCAAATTTGGCCGCGTACTGGGTCACGATCATGGTCCCTTGTTTCAGGTTCATGAACTCCTGCTCCTTGGCTAGGCGAAGGGGTGTAGGGAAGTATTTGTCAAGGAATAGGGTTTCAAACTCGGCGAAGGTCATGGTGGCTATGGCATGGGTGGCTTCCATCAACTCCCACCAGTAACGAGCTTCCCCCTTCAACTGGTAAGTGGCTAAGCCACACGGTCTCCGTTCCGGGTGAGTCCAAGGTGTCCAGGATCACCTTAGTTTCTTTCAGCCAGGCTTCCGCCATGGTAGGGTTAGGATCTCCGTTGAAGGTCGGGGGTCGACGCTTGCAAAATTCATTCATCGCCTGGGTTCAGGTCATTGGTCCATCATCGCGATTCTGGTTAGGGCGGTTAGCGTTCAAGGCAGTCACAAGTGCTTGCATGACTCGAGCTAGGTCGGTGTTAGGATTAGGGTTAGAGGATTCACCATTCTCGTATCATAGTCCACTGCGTCGGTTCACCATCTATGAGTAAAATTGTAAAGGGGCGGTTTAGTCTACTTAAAAATTTTCCTTTTTGTAAATGTAATTTAAGCAACAGTATTACTAACAAACAAGCAAGCTATTCATAGATAAGCAAGGAATTACAATTTTGAGCATAGAGTTCTACTATAAAACAAGTAGACTAAAAACGAGATTCCTATTACAAGTTGAAATGATCCTACTACATGGTTCTTCTAGCCTTAGTGCTTCAAGGGCAACTCAAGCTATCAAAACCTTATTCTAGTACTACTATACTACTGACGGGGCGGAATGAGTCCGAATAACGCTCTCAGCTGCTTCATCCATTCCTTCTCTCGGATCTCGAGCCAACGCTCTCCCTTTTTGTGAATCTTCTCGACTAGCTCTTTAAACAGTGGTTCTTGAGGGTCGAGTGTCAAGTACTGCTCGTCATTGGTAAAGGGTGTCATTACCACTATCTCATATAATTGTTCACCGGTCTCGAGGTCACGGATTCCCAAGTGTGGGATGGAAATGGGACTCTCGGGTGATATCAAGGTCTTGTAGTATAGTAGGTCTGCTACAGTGATAAGGGTACGGCAATCCATATCTACAATAAGGAAAGTTATATATTAGACTTAAGATGGTGGGATGTAATCGCATGCACACAATATACATAAACAGTGATCATGTCAAATAGAGAACACAAGTCTTTCATTTCATAATAATTAAGTACAACATAGAAGGCTTACTTAGCCACAACTTCCTACTAGAGTTGATTACATCAAAAGGGTTCAACTACCACTTAGGCTTACTAGACTTATTCTAGAAAATACTAGGAAATTCCACTTGATAAGCGCCTATGTCGGTCTCAAAAGGTGGTGGCGGCACATCTCCTGGGTTAACGGTTATATCCATGACTTCGGGTTCCGCTATTTGAAATGCTACTTCCTCCTCGTCGGATTCCCAATCCTCGACGTCGGTTGGCGCATCAGGATCTGGTCCGTTCGTCGCTTGCTCCCAATCTTCTTCGTCACTAAATTCTTCAGGGTCCTCTTCGGGTTCCTCCATAGGTTCTCCCTCCAGATCTTCCTCGGGATCCTCTTCGGGTTCTCCCGCTATCATGTTGATGGGCGGAATCATCAGAATTTGGACGAGGGCTGCTCTCACATGGTCCTCTCCATTTCCCTCAATCAAGAATTCCACATCGTTGGGAGGTGCTATTTGGACTAGGACTGGTGCTGCTTCGGCATCATCCCCTCCCTCGGGAAGTATGATAGTGCCATGCTCTCGATAGAAGTCATTGGTGTAGGGAAAGGCATATGGGAAGTAAGGATCTTCTATCAATTGGTTCGTCATTGACCTTAGGGTACTTGCAAGATGGTGCCCTTCGGCTAGTAGGTTGATTTGGTAGGAGCTCAAGTGATTCATCTACAATGAAAGAACTCTATTAGTCAAGTTTTGGAAAAGAAGTTTTATCAAAACTTAGAGAAAAACTTTTTAGGTTTCTATGTTCCACATTCGATTCTTGATTTAAGTCATCATCCATTTGTTCGGGAATTCCCAGCTCGGCGGTACTGCTAATTCCGCGCCTTGCTTCAATCCGAAGATTGTTTTGACAGAATTTCACCCAATTTGGGACAGTAAACTTAAACTCAATTCACGTCGGTGCAACGGTCACACTTATATCGTGGTTCTACCCATTCTACCCATGGTCGAGGTTTTGAACCTAAAGCTCTGATACCAAGTTGTAACGACCTGAATTTTGGGTACGTTAAGTAAAACATTTTATTGAAATAAAAACTGAGTCCGGCTCTTTATTACAACAAAACATAAAAGAAGTACTTTTATTACAAACGGAAGGGAACTAAGGTTCCTAACTACTGCTCCGCTTGTTCCTCCATCCGGACTAGCTCTTCGACTCCAAAGGCCTCCAAGGTGTAAAGTTCACCCTGTTCGTCTATGAGGTCTAACATATTATACCGGCGTCGCCACCAATATAATAGGTCAGGGTCACCAAAAAGGCAACACCGTGAGCTTGAACGCTCAATAGTATAATCCAAACCCTCTAACCCTTAACTTACAACAATACAACAAATAATCAAAGATTTTCACATAGCATGCTTATCTAGCCAATTTAACTAACAACTACACTTTCGTATTCGTTATACAATCAACGTTGGTGTCCAAGATTTATGAGTTTCTCCTACGTGACTCCTCGTAAACCGTGTCATTATTTTCCACGCATCGCCTTTCCAAAAACCGTTTTAACACACCCAACCTCGGTTCCGCCGTTCCGGACTCCAGAGTATCCTCACAATGGTTCCGTCGTCCCGGGCTCCCATTGGCACACATTGCATTGGCTCCGTAACGCGGATAACCAAGCACACACCCAACCTCGGTTCCGCCGTTTCGGTCTCCCGAGTATCCTCACAATGGCTCCGCCGTCCCGGTCTCCCATTGGCACACAAAACACACACCACACAATGGGCTACAACGTCCGGCCACATTGCAGTTTCCAAAACATTTCACACTTTTCAAAACACGCCCTTTCATAAATCACACCCTAGGTGTCATGTTTCTATTTTCTCGAATTCCGTGTCTCGTTCTCATGAATAGACATCGCGGTAGGACTTTTCACATATGATATCATTCATTGTAATGTACAATCTGACAAGATCAACCACTCTAAAATACTTGACATGCTTGAATCACTTTAACAACAAACATCATGCATTTCATACGTTTTCAACAAAAGATAACATTATCTACTTCAAATAACATGATTAAACTTACTTCCTAATGAACTTATATTTGGGTACAAGACTATATTTGGGATAGTAGGTAAGGATAACTACCGTTCTTCTTGGCGGTGGTCGGCTACGAAGATTCGGTCGTCGGTTTTGGATTTCGGCGGCGTAACGGCGTCAGTTTGCTTCGAAAGGAAAAGAGATGCACTTTCTTTTCCTAGAAACAACTTTTCTAACCAACTAAGCTACTTTAAAAGATCTAAAGGTGGTTTTGGGAGGTGGTTTGGTGGTTTCTCTCAAGAACACTCAAGAACATAAGAAAACAAGAACTTTGGAAGCAAGAACTCTTGAAATTTCTAGAGAGAAGTTGGAGCAATGGTTGAAGGTGTGAGTTCAAAGCTTGGAATGGCTTCTATTTATAGGCCAAGCTCTCCCTCTCTCTCTCTCTCTAGCCGAATCTCTCTCTCTCTCTCTCTCTCTCTCTCTCTCTCTCTCTCTCTCTCTCTTTCACTTTTCTTTCACTTGTCATGGTGGATTGAAAGGTTGATGGATGAAGTAATGGCTTGCTTGTACTCTAGCCACCTAGCTTTTAGGCTTGCATGGCTAATCTTAGTACCTTGGATGGGATTTTTGGAAGATATGTTGGAAAGGAGGAGACATTGGTACAAGATTCTTGGTTTAAACAAATGAAAGTGGTACAAAGGAGGACAATGGTGGTAGATATGGAAGATATTCATCTTCCAAGTTTGAAAAGATGAAGAATATCCAAGTACAAGTCCCATCTTTCTCCTTCTTCCTTCTTCCTTCCTTCTCTCTCCCTCCCTCTCCCTCTTTCTCTCTCTCGGCCTCTCTCCTCTCTCTCTCCCTCACGGCTCTCTCTCTCCACTCTCCTTTCTCTCTCTCTCTCATGCATTAGCTATATACATATGTATATATATGTACTACAATGTAAGAATACAAATAAACAATAGGTACTTTTGTACAAAAGGGCAATTTAATCTTAAAGGGTCAAGATTCACCCAATAAACTAATACAAAAGGTACTCGTACTTTAATTAATAAAATAATGTACTTTTGTACTCCCGGGAATCTTAACAAACCATTAGTTTAATGAGATAAGTGCTTAGTTGGAAGATGAGCTTATTACCCAATGGATAATAAAACCCCTAACGGTTATTAACCAAAGGATAATAAGGTACGGGTACTTTAAATACTAAACTAAGTTTTTTTGAAAAAGACTACATGTCCTTTTGAAATTTACACATGTGTTATATATATGTACTTACCAAATATAATAAAGGAAAGGCTTTTGTCCAATGGGTAAAGATTACCCTAACGGTTATTGTCCAATGGTCCAAAGTTACTTGGGTACTTTTATTAGAAAAAATAATTAAAAGTACTTTTCAGAACAATTATAAATGACAATCATAGTACTTTGTTTAAATCTTTCAAAATCCTTTTAATATAAAGAAATGGATTTCTTTTATCCAATGGATAATAGTTTCCCTAACATTTATCGTCCAAAGGGTAAAGAATATAACCAAAATAATAAAAGAAAATTATAAAACAATTTCTAGTCTAGGATTTGCAAAAGGTTCAAAAGGTTCAAGATGGGCAAAACGGTCCATCTTTGGTTAGGGAAAAGTAACTAGGTGGCCTTCTAGTTTGGTTACTCCATCAAGCTGGTTAGAAGCTAACCAGGCTTGCTAAGTCGGACTTAATAGTCAAGAAAAGATCTTTGAGGGCTAAAGTGCAATTAGGGTTTCTAGTCGAGGAATATAACGATAAGGCGTTCGATTGCTTAAAGACCAACCGTTAGAAATTAATAAGGAAAATCATCGAGCAATTAAGAGAAATTAAGAAATTTCGAATAACAACGAGATTTTTATTGAACGAAAAATCGGAGTTGTTACAGGTTTCTGAGGCCAAACCACCAATAATTGCCCGACATAGTTTTTCTTTGCCCGATAGAGTCATGCTTTGCCCCACGGGATGGGTAAAAATAGCGTTTCGCCTCAGGGGTGTTTTGGTCTTTTTTCCAAGCATTACCCACGGGTAGTGCTTCCAGGGTTATCCAAGGCCAATTGGCCAAGAATTGCTCGATAGAGTCCTGCTCTGCTCGATAGCGCTCTGCATTGCTTTGCGGGACGGCTTAAAATAGCATTTCGATTCAGGGGCATTTTGGTCTTTTTTTCGGGCATTACCGACGGGTAGTGTTTTCTTGGGTAACCAAGGCCAAATGGCCAAGAATTGTCCGGGTGGTCTCGATAGCAACGTGCCTTGGCTCCTGGCATCGGGTGGCCACGGCTGCCCCAAGGGAGGGACACCACCCCCCCCCTATAGTAGTAAAATTAGCATTTGCTCTTGTGGCAGGAAGGAACATCAATGTGTCCGAACTGAAGCAATGGGGTTTTTTTTTATCATCACAACTTTTTTCATGAACTTCGAATTGGGACATCTTCACAAAAATATGAAGCAACTCCTCCAAAAAATTCAGAATTTTTTGCCAAAAGGATAATTTTATATTAATTAAACAAAAAATAAATAGATAAAAATGATAAAAAATATAAAAAAATACAAAAGTAAGAAAAAATCACAAAAAATTATAAACAAGCTACACAATAATTATGTAAATATATTGGGTTCAAAAATGAGGCATCTATAATAGAAAATGTTTAAATTAAGACTTAAAAACGTCTAAAAACAAAAATTAAAAAAGATTAAAAGCAAACATTGCGAAATTCCCCAAAGGTGGTGACTAAACATGAGTTTTTGGGGAGTTTTGACAAAGATCATATTGATACTTGCATTGATTTGCCCGGCGACAAGCTACTTTTTCACCGGTACCCAGCAAATTTATAGCTGTTACCCAGCAACTTGGTTGCCGATACCCAGCGTCACCCGACAACTTGGTTGCCGTTACCCAGCAAGTTTTTAGTCGATACCCAGCATTACCCAACAACTTTGTCGCCGTTACCCAGCAACTTTTTAGCCGATACCCAGCGTTACCCGACATCTTGGTTGTTGTTGCCGTTACCCAGCGTTACCCGACAGCTTGGTTGCCATCACCCAGCAACTTTTTAGCCGATAGCCAGCATTACCCGACAGCTTGGTTGCCATTACCCAGCAACATTTTAGCCGATACCCAGCAACTTTTTAGCCGATAGCCAACATTACCCGACAGCTTGGTTGCCGTTACCCAGCAACATTTTAGCCGATACCCAGCACCTTTTTATTCGATAGCCAACATTACCCGACAGCTTGGTTGCCGTTACCCAGCAACATTTTAGCCGATACCCAGCAACTTTTTAGCCATTACCCGGTGAGCCTAGCTTGCCATGCCTTGGCTAGAACAGTCAACTGTTGTTGCCTACATTCACGTGCGATTCCCGATGCCTTGTCTAGACCGTCGTCTTGGCATACGCCCAAGTGTTTGCCCAAGTGTTTCCAAGTGTCCAAGTTCCAAAGTGCCTAAGTGCCATGCCGTGCCGCGGTCTTTGATATAAGAATATTTAGAAAAAAAATTATAAACATGCTATATATCAAAGACCCAAGCGGTCGGGCGCATCACGGGGTGGCACTATGGCATTATGGCATTGGAGACACATGGAAACACTTAGACGGCTAGGCAGTGGACGATAACAACTGGTACAGCCTAGCCCAAACGACAAAGAAAATCTAGTTTCGCCTTGCCAAACCCGGTTATAGTAGCATGCCATTTCATGGGCCTTTCAGTGTTCTTTCCGAGCATTACTGACGGATCAGGTTCTCTTGAGTAAGCGAGGCAACGAGGCAGAGGAAATCTAGTTTTTGCTCGATAGAGTCACGTCTCGGCTAAAAGAGCATGCTGTTTCATGAGAATTTTGGTCTTTTCTTCCGAGCATTACCGACGGGATGTGATTCCAGGGGTATCCGAGGCCAAACGGCCAGCAACTGCCCGATAGAGTCCTGCTCTGCCCGATAGAGCCGTGTTTTGCTTTTCGGGACGGCTTAAAATAGCATTTCAATTTAGGGGCATTTTGGTCTTTTTTTAGGGCATTACGACGGGCAGTGTTTTCTCGAGTAACCGAGGCCAAATGGCCAAGAATTGCCCGGGTGGTCTCGATAGCAACGTGCCTTGGCACTCGGCGTCGGGTGGCCACGGCTTCCCCAAGGGAGGGACCCCACCCCCCCCGATTGTAGTAAAATTAGCCTTTGCCCTTGTGGCAGGAAAGAACATGAATGTGTCCGAACTGAAGCAATGGGGTTTTTTTTGAGCATCACAACTTTTTTTCATGAACTTTGAATTGAGACATCTTCACAAAAATATAGAGCACCTTCACACAAAAATTCAGAATTTTTTGCCAAAAGGATAGATTTATATTAGTTAAAT
This sequence comes from Rhododendron ovatum, assembly GCA_019656835.1. Taxonomy (NCBI): domain Eukaryota; kingdom Viridiplantae; phylum Streptophyta; class Magnoliopsida; order Ericales; family Ericaceae; genus Rhododendron; species Rhododendron ovatum. The sequence goes on along the minus strand of CM033802.1, from coordinate 40,249,049 downwards.
AAAAAATAAATAGATAAAAATGATAAAAAATACAAAAAAATACAAAAAAAGTAAGAAAAAATCACGAAAAATTATAAACAAGCTACACAATAATTATGTAAATATATTGGGTTCAAAAATGAGGCATCTATAATAGAAAACGTTTAAATTAAGACTTAAAAATGTCTAAAAATAAAAATTAAAAAAGATTAAAAACTAACATTGCGAAAGTCCCAAAAGATGGCGACTAAACAAGAGTTTTTGGGGCGTTTCGACAAGAACATATTGGTGCTTGCATTGATTTGCCCGGCGACAAGCTACTTTTTAGCCGGTACCCAGCAAAATTTTAGCCGCTACCCAGCAACTTTTTAGCCGCTACCCAGCAACTTGCTTGCCGTTGCCTAGCAACTTCTTAGCCGTTACCCAGCAATTTTTTAGCCGATACCCAGCGTTACCCGACAATCTGGTTGCCGTTACCCAACAACTTGGTTGCCGTTACCCAGCAACTTTTTAGCCAATACCCGGCGTTACCCGACAACCTGGTTGCCGTTAACCAGCAACTTTTTGGCCGATACCAAGCGTTACCCGACATCTTGGTTGCCATTTCCCAGCAACTTTTTAGCCGTTGCCCAGCAACTTGGGTGCCGTTACCCAGCAACTTTTTAGCCGATACCCAGCCTTACCCGACAACTTGGTTGCCGTTATCCAGCAACTTTTTAGCCGTTACCCAGCAACTTGGGAGCCAACCCTTATTATGGCTTTGCCTTGGCCACACCTTGTTTTGGCATGCCGTGAGTCATGCCTTGGCCACCCTTGGTCTTGGCTTGTCGTGAGCAATGCATTGCCTTGCCCGGTGACAAGCAATCGGCTTGCCATATGCCTTTGCCTTAATTGCTTTGCCGTGAGCAATGCCTTGGCCACCCTTGGTCTTGGCATGCCCGGAGCAATGCCTTCCCTATCGGCTTGCCATGCCTTGTCTTTTTCGGCCTTTTTTTTGAGCACAGAGTCGTGCCATGCCTTCCCTATCGGCTTGCCATGCCTGGTCTTTTTTGGCCTTTTTTTTGAGCACAGAGTTGTACCATGCCTTGCCTTCCACTGCTTTTGCCTTGCTACACTTCGAAAAGCCATGTTTTGTTGTCATGTTGGGCCTTGGCTTTCGTGCAAAGTCGCGGCATTGCCTACTTTCCTTTTGTGTGCTCATGTAGTGCGGCTTACCTTGCCCGTTGACAAGCACGTGCCGCTTCAAGTGCACTTCCCGTCATGCTTTTCTAGTGCGCAAAGGCATTGAAGCCGAATGACGCAGCACAAAGTCTTAGTAATTAATAGAAGGCACACGGGTTCTAAGGACCTGGAGTAGCTTTTCAATGGTCTGAGATCCAATGCCTCCACTTTTCTCCATCAAACCTCTTTTTTACTCTTGGAAAAAGAAGATAAGGGCGAAGGGGAGGGACGAATCGAAGCAACGCAGGGCTGAATCTCAGTGGATCGTGGCAACAAGGCCACTCTGCCACTTACAATACCCCGTCGCGTATTTAAGTCCTCTGTAAAGGATTCTACCTGGCGCTCGATAGGAATTGTACTTCAAGGCGGCCTGCACGACGCATCCATCGCGTAGGTGTAAACACCCCATTCTAGACTGTCCAGATAACGTTATTTGTCGATCTTTTACTGCCCCAATGATGATTATAGTCGAAAACAGATCGAGGACAAAGGTGTGTTTGAGCCTTGAGCGCCCCAAACCCCTTTCAAATCCATTTCAAACCTTTCAAACCAGAGCCAAACAGCTCCAGCAAAACCCAACTGGCATACGCCAGTGTATTGGTGACGTACGCCAGTTATTTGCCACGTGTCAGTCATCGACCATTGGCCCAGCTTTTACTAGGCGCACGCCAGTTAATAGTGGCGCACGCCAGTCAAACCCAGTCAAATCAACTTTATTCAGCCACTTGGGCGGGACTTTTGTGCCACCCTGACGTCGGCCACAGTGTCCCTGATGATTACTCTCGGCAGAGACGTTCCCTCTCTCTCCTACACCCCCCATCAAGCCAAGTCCCATGCATTTAATGCATGGAAGGCTCCCTTCCTCTTCCAACCAGCCAAACAAGGCCTAGCCTCAACTGATCTCAGTCCCTCTCCCCTCTATAAATACCCCCCTTGCATTCATTTGCAAGGGGTAAGCCATATTAAGAGGTGTAATCTCTCTCCCTCTCATTCCTTCAAGCTCTCTATCTCTCTTCTTCCATTGAAAGAGAAAGGAGAGCAACCCACTTCCATACACCCCATTGCCATCCAGTCATCATCTCAGCCTACATCTCCAACCTCCAAAGTCCAAAATCACCTCCAAGCCTTCACACAAAAGGTATACCACCTTTACGTTCTTTTCTATTTTCAGCTCCTGAGGGGGGTCAGTAAGGCTCAGACTAGTAGATAATACTAGTCCTGGCCTTAAACTGATAAAATACAGCAATCGTATGAGGCGACACATGGCGCACGCCAGTCATGGTATGCCGTACGCCAGTTATGGTAGTACGTGCAATACTGGCGTGGGGATCATGGATCGTCCCTTTTACTTAGTTTCATTCCTGTCAATCACCCTTGCATGCTAATAACCAGCTTACAGCTTTCTGTATTTAGAACTATTTAGTGGTAGCATCCCATATTTGTTCATATCTGTTCTGGAAAGGCCCCTGGGATCCTTCTAGTCATGTTCCAGAGCCCAGATGATGCAAAGTCAAACACAAAAATCAAAGGCAAAGTGGCGTACGGCTGTCATTGACTGGCGTACGGCAGTATGCCTCAGGGTTCAGTGGCTGGCCCTTGCATCTGAGCTTAATCTAGGCCTGTTTTCTATCCCCACACTGTTTTGGGGTATTCTGCTCTCTTTCATGGCCTAAAGCCATTTATTCTGCCTGTAACTACGTCTATTATATTATATCGAACTACGTGGATTGTCCTGGGTGTGCGCTGGTCCTTTTCCAGAGCCCAGAGGATTGCAAACAAAGACTGAGTAAGTAAACAAGTGGAGTACGCCAGTTATTTAATGGCGTGCGCATGTCTTGGTCAGCATGCAATGGCTCGGCCAGTGCATGCTGGCGGGATCTGCTCATGCCACTTTGTGACAGCGTACTGCAGTGTGTTTGGGTTACTCAGTGCTTGTTCTCAATCTATACTTAGCATTGCAATCAAATCATTCATAAACATTTTGTCACATAAACTGCAAGTTGCTACTGCTTTCATCCCCATTAAATGCTCCCCCACCCTAACTGGCTAAAAAATGATAAAATGAGAGAAAAATGCAAATATTTTTATAAAATGCCCGAGTAGAGACCGATCTCCGGATTGGGCGAGAGGGGGTGCCATAAAACCCTTCCCCTCTCGTAACGTGGCTCCCGAACCTCAGATATCGAAGGTGACGACGGACCGGTCTACGCCTTTTCAAAATCAAACAAACGTGGCAAACGTTTTCGAGTTCGGTTCCTTGGGTATTCCACTGCTAAAACTCGAGTGGCGACTCTGAATCGAGGCGTTTCGCCGCGCGTTTTCAAGAGAGGGCCGCGCCCAGTCTTTCAAAAGGGAAACCGAGATCGAGTGATTTTCGGGGCGCGTGCCCACAGTGGCGACTCTTCTGGGGATCATTGCGTTAGTTGATACTTGGCGATTAATGCATGATTGAACAAATTCCAAAAGCTTGTCAAAACAGTATGCTTCGCGCTGCTGAAGAACGGAATGGTAACGTAACAGGATCTCAGCATCCGACCACTCCGAACTGGGGCTTTTACTTTTGTTCACTTATGTAGTTTCCTCCAAGTATTAGTTAACAAAAGTGAGCCAAGCTTCAAAGGGCATTTTGTTTCAAAATCGCTGCATTTCTCTCTCGTCAAACCATTTTTCGGCAATCCTCTGTTCATGCTCGATGGTTGGTCAGCCCCGTTGAGGCGTTTTGGGTAACCGGCACAATTTATTGGAGCCCGGGGTCCTCGAATGCCCAACAACCTTGGACGATGATGAGTCGTACTACCGTTCGACCATTGCTTTGCTCCAAGCATCGCAGTGGGAGGTATATCGTGGCTCTAGTCAGAGGAACCCCTCTAGCCAAAACCGGCCTCTACAGCGCTTACAAGGCACTAGAACCTTTCAACCTAAGACAGGGACCCGCAGGGTAGGATTACTTGTTTCTAAACCTCATATACTGTCTATGTGTTACCGCTTTCCATATCGCATGCTTGTACATACATTCATGACCGTTGTCGAGTCTGTCTCACGCCCGCTCGGCATTGCCTTGGACCGATGACGAGTCGTGCATCTCGACGTTGCACGTTACCAAAAAATTACAAAGTCCTTAATCAATGAGATTTTGGGAAATCAATACTATCTAAGTCTTTATTTAGCGCCCGATCGAGGTTTCAAACTGAAAAATTAGGAACAACGGAGAGAATGTCGTGATACTTACACCGTCTAGGTTAAAAGTGCTAATCACTTACACCGCTCAGGCTCCGGCACAGTGCTGCTTACGCCATTTTGGTTACAGTATCACGCCATCTACACCGAGTTGTTCCGAGATCAAACTTTGAAACTACGAGGAGCGCGAAAGTCAAAGGCTTAGGCTATTTCGGCGTCCCTTAGTAACATTCGATTCAATCAAGGATACACCGTCAAAAAGAAAATCCGAGGATTCTATGGCAATTGTCCGAGCGCCGTGAGGCAGACTCCCTCTAGTTCTAGAGTCTAGGAGGACACCGACGACGTTGGCATGCGCATTTTCCATTCTTGTCGATTTTCTTTCAAATAAAATGACTGCAGGCTATCATTGAGCTATTATACTTTGCTGTCTAGTCATGCCGGCATCCAAGCAGATTTCCGCAATCAAGAGCCAAACCTACTTGGGGCCGTCCGTCGAGTCTGGTTGAGGGTTTGATTTGGGGTTTGTCTCTCGGTCGACTGCAACGGAAGCTCTGGCCTGCACTGTGTCACAGGAGGATTCGCCGCCGACTACTCCGCACGAATCTCCTCCGTCTTCTCCATCTCCGCCAGCATCTCCGAAGCTTGTTAAAACAGAAGTACTAGCCATGGCGGATGTCCCACCTCCGAATCTCGCTACCCTGTTGGCCGATCTGCAGCACAACCTGGCCATCATGCAGCAAAGGGCCGACCAGGCCGACGCCTCTGTGGCTAATCTTCGAACCCTCATCGAAGAGCGACTTCCCATTGTAGCAGGAGGGGAAGGCGACGGAAGGCGCGAACAAGGAGCCGGTTTCGAAGAGGAGCCGCTAATGGAGAATCTCGCTCCAAGCCCAGAAATGACAGCTTTGGTCGCCAAGATGGCCAAGTTGGAGGAAGCTGTTGCCAAATCCGAAAGAAAAGGGTCAGGAGTACTAAACATGGACCGCCTCTGCCCGTTCCCGAATGCCAGGCTCCCCGATCGGTTCAAAATGCCTGACTTCGCAAAGTTTGACGGTACCGGAGATCCGAAAACTCACTTGTTGGCCTATCATGGCGCATTGAAACTGCATGGTGTTGGGGAGGATGCCATGGCTCAGCTGTTTCCGCAAACTCTTGCTGGTCCCGCCTTCCAGTGGTTCCTATCACTCGACATCTCCAAGAGACGGACATGGGAGGACATCGGCACGACTTTCAATGCTCAGTATAGCTACAATGCCCAGCTCAAAATGACCACTCGGGAATTGGAATCCACCAAGATGACTGCAAAGGAGTCTTTTGCGAACTTTATCCAGCGATGGAGAGCCAAGGCCGCTCTCATGCCCGATCGCCCGAGCGAGAAAGATCAGATCCGCATCATCTCCCGTAATCTGCAGCCGGACTTCGCCAAAAACCTCGTCTTGGTTCAAGGGGCAAACTTTGAAACATTCTACGACTCCGGGCTGGCTATCGAGGAAGCCCTCCAAACTGGTGTTCTGCCCAGGAGTGACATCTCCTCCTCTGCCTCAGCCTCAAAATCCAAACCCCGTGCATACACCGGAAACAGCACTGCTTTGTTCGGTGGTAACAGCTATGCCAACGCAAACTCTGCTAACAACCCCTCAACCCAAAGCTCTAACCACATTGCCGACATAAACCAAGTTCAAACCCCTCAAAGACCCCGAAACCGCAACCAACCCCGTAACTTCGCCAATTTCGAGGCACCACTTTCCTCGGTGTTGGAGAAGTTAATCAAAACCGGGCATCTCAGGCCTTTAGCCCCGACTCCACTTCCTCAAAATCCACCCCCTAGCCATAACCCCAACGCTTTCTGTGCGTACCACCAAATGCCCGGCCATTACACCGACTCTTGCTATCGCCTCCGTCATGCGATACAAGATTTGGTGGACAATGGTACCCTTCCGACCCCACCTACCAAACCCAACGTCATCTCCAACTCCCTCCCTAAACACGACTCTAACCCTCAAGTGAACCAGATAAACCTCAGCTCCACTATATTCAACCCCACTGACCATATTGCCTCAACAGATAGCCCTAAACTGATCGTACCCTTCCCTTCTGAACCAAGCATTAACATGATGGCAGCCGGCTGGGCTATGGAGGACAAGGCCAAAGAATGGGAGGAACTTTGCAACGACTGGATCGAACAGTATAACATGGGGTTTCCTGCTCACCCCCAAGTTAATCAAATATGGTTGGATCAATGGGAAGGAGAGTGGAATGCGGCACAGACTGACCCTCTAGATGGGCTCTCCTTGTTCGCACTCTTTTACCAGCCCGAGCCGAACCAAGTTCAAGAAGGAGTCAAGGAATATGTGTGGGATCCTGCAGCCCGATGGATGGCAAATAGGCCAAGGTCTCAAGACTGATTTGGACCAAGGAGACGTCGGTGAGGAGTATTGGGGCCAATTTCAAGAAGGGGAACTCGTGCCCAACATCCGCCGCCCGCTTGGCGCCATGCAACCATTGGTGGATTCAATTGACGACGTGATCGGCCGCTGCACTTATGAGTTTGACCCTACGCGGGACATTGTTTCTGCGAAGCAGCCTCATCCTTTTGTTTCGGTCCCCAGAGATGATTGCTCTATCATGGTCTTGGATGCACCTCCCGCCGACCTTTGGGACGCAGGGGAAACCGTTAAGACTCCGCTGCCCACGGATATTTGGGATGTGGATAACATTGTCGACTTGGACATGGGGAATGAAGTGTGGACCGTCAACACTGCTCTGGTCGACGGAGGATTCTGGGATGTTCCGTTCGTCACTAACCCGGGGGCACCTTTTGAGGAAGAAGCTGCACAGGATCCGACTTTCTGGGAAGGATTGGTAATGGAGGATTTGGACTGGGACACTGCTCTGGGGACAGACTCGTCTGCAACGGTGGCATCAACGGACAAAGGAAAGCGCAAGTTAGAGGAAGTGCCCGCCGACCTGTGGGATTCCATCGACTCATCGTCTTGGTGGGATGTGGCCAACGTCACTAGGAGCGGCCAAGTATTTCAGCCGGCCAATCTTCAGGCTGGAAGCTCGTCCAATCCGCCCGCTCAGAAAGCCACCGCTCCCGCTGCTTAAAGGACTGACCCGCTATTTCCGAATGGAGTTCCCGAAGAAGACGCCATTCTGAAACAGCTTGAACGGATTTCGGCCGCCGTGTCCATCTGGGGCCTGATATCGTCATCAAAGGAGCATCGTGAGAAGCTGTCCTCTGCTTTGGCTCGACTCACAGTACCGATTGACATCACCCCCGAGGCCATGATTGCCTTGGTGCTACCACTCCTCTCTAAACACTCTGTCACGTTCACCGAGAAGTATCTGCCTGTCGAGGGAAACTGCTCATAACCGCCCGCTTCACATCACCGTCAAGTGCCGGGGGCATTGGGTGCCAACCGTGCTGATCGACAATGGCTCTGCCATCAACGTTTGTCCGATGAGGGTTGCCTACCGCCTAGGGCTCACCAAGAGTGACTTAACACCTTCCAATCTGGCCGTCAAGGCATACGACAGCACTCGCTGTACAGTGGAGGGAACTCTAATGCTGAAACTTGACGCTGAGGGCTTTGAGATGGACGTTGAATTTCACGTAGTCGATGTCCCTGCTACCTTCAACCTGCTGCTGGGCAGGCCATGGCTTCATAGGGCCGACATCATGGCGGTGCCTTCAACTCTACATCAAAAGGTCATGCTGGGGCTGCCTACTGGTACTTTGACAATTTGCGGGGATTCTGGAATCCGCCCGCTCACAGATGATGGAATGCCTGTCTTGGGCATCATGCACGGGGAAGAAGACTCGGACTTTGGAGGTTTCTCTTTCGACACATCTGGCTCAGTCCTTGCCATCGCCATGGATGACGATTTCACCATAAGCTCAACCGTCCTCAAAATGATGAGGAAAATGTCATTCATGCCTGGCCTAGGACTCGGGATCAACCAACAAGGAATCGCTGAGTTCCCTGTCTTTTCTTCCACCGAAGGCCGCTTTGGCCTAGGTTACACTCCGCCGGCCAAAGATGCCAAAAAGAGGAAAGACACGGAAAAACCTCGAACCCTTTTTGGTAACCCCGATAGCTACTTTGTGTGAGAAGGAGGAGGCTCTGCTTATTCGGGACAGATAGAGCCGTTTTGGGATCCGGAGACTTCTACCTGGCTGCCGGGATTCGAGATCTTTGCTGCGGACACCTGGTCCAACGGTGAAGAGGAGACAGCTGAAGAGAAGCTTGCTCAAAGGGAGTTTGAGAAACAGCTGGTTCGGACCAAGGAAGAGTTTGACTGGCTGAAGACTTTTGATCGAGGAGGTTTGGAGATGCTGTTCTCCCAAGTAGGTTTGGTTGGCAAGGGCGAGGAAGCTGAGGTGCTGATGCTTGGGCCCGACTCGTCAAATGCTCCCGAAGATCCTACCTCTCTCATAGTCAAGGCGCAGGGAAGTATCAATAATTGCATTTTCACTCCGCGTCTAACCTGCATTGACGATGAGTCTGAATCTGACACAGAGTTTGTCAAGTCTAAGTCTAGCTCAGAGTCGGAGTTTGCGCCTCTCGGCCCTCCACGTCGTAGCTTTTACTTCGAGTTCAAGTCTGTTGTACTTGGCAACCCTGTTGGGTTTTATGAAATGCATGATCCTACTTCTGACTACTTAGCTAGCTTCTATATAAACTGTGTCGACCCTGACGATGAAGGAACAGACTTTGACGGGGACATCCCGGCTGAGTTGCGTTCCCTCATCGAAAAGGAAGACGAAAGGCGTGCTCAGCCTCTAAAAGAAGAATAATTTTTGTAAATCTGAAAGACGAGGATGACCCCCGTATGATGCAAATCGGTGCAAATCTGTCTCCGGAAAACCATGCTGGGACCATCGAGCTTCTCAAAGAATTTTTTGAGGTTTTTGCATGGTCTCACAAGGATATGCCCGGCATTGATCCTGAAATAGTATAGCACCGAATCCCGTTGGAGCCCGGGGCTGTCCTCGTCAAACAGAAACTCCGCAGGATGAGGCCGGATTGGGTTCAGAAGATCAAGGAAGAGGTTACAAAGCAGATTGACACAGGATTCATCAGGGTTGCAGAATACCCCAAATGGGTGGCCAACATCGTGCCTGTTCCCAAGAAGGATGGAAAGATCCGAGTTTGCGTCGACTTTAGGGACTTAAACAAGGCAAGCCCCAAAGACAGTTTTCCCTTGCCACACATTGACGTGCTTGTGGACAACACGGCGGGGCATGCTTTGCTCTCTTTTGTCGACGGATTCTCGGGGAACAACCAGATCTCTGTGGCGCCCGAGGACCAAGAGAAAACGACGTTCGTCACGGAATGGGGTACGTACTGCTACGTGAAGATGCCATTCGGGTTGAAGAACGCCGGATGCACTTTCCAACGGGCTCAAACGACCTTGTTTCATGATTTTATCCACAAAACCATTGAGATCCACGTCGACGACATGATTGTAAAGGCAAAGGAGGAAAAGGACTATCTTCGCTCGCTCAGGCAGTTTCTTGAAAGGCTTCGCAAGTACAACGTACGCCTGAATCCTCAGAAGTGCACGTTCGGGGTCACGTCAGGCAAAATGTTGGGGTTTCTGATCACCGCAAGGGGAATCGAAGTGGATCCTTCCAAAATCAAGGCAATCCTCGAGATGGAGCCGCCAAAGTCTGAGAAGGGCGTGCGAAGGTTTCTAGGAAAGGTCCAGTTTATCAGCAGATTCATCGCCAAGCTAACTCTAACCTGCGAACCGTTGTTCCGTCTGCTCAAAAAGGGGGTCCCGTTCGAATGGACAGAGAAATGCCAAGCCGCCTTCGAGTCTATTCAGGGGTACTTGCAGAACCCACTAGTACTGATGCCGCCTACGCCGGGCCGACCTTTGATTCTCTATCTGTCCGTTTCTTCAACAGCCATGGGATGCTTGCTAGCACAGGAAGGAAGCAATGGGGTCGAAGAAGGCTGTTTATTATCTGAGCAAGAAGATGGTGGGATCCGAGGAGCGTTATACTCCCCTCGAGAAGACGTGTTGGGCACTAGTTTGGGCTACCAGAAAGCTTAGACACTACATGCTAGCCTATTCGGTGAGACTGATTTCTCGAATGGATCCTATCAAGTACCTGTTCGAAAAACCTGCGCTCACCCGTAAGCTAGCACGTTGGTTGCTTCTGCTAGCTGAGTTCGAACTCCAGCACGTCACAAGGAAGTCTGTGAAGGGACGAGCCGTAGCCGAATTCTTAGCCGATCACCCGATCGACGGCCCGGAAGATGTGGATTTCACTTTCCCCGACGAGGAGGTTCTAACAGTGATCGAAGAAGTATGGACGCTCTATTTTGATGGGGCTGCCAACCAGAAGGGATTTGGGATCGGAGTGTTGCTAATCACGCCCGCTAGCGCCCACATTCCACTCGCTTTCAAGCTGAATTTCGATGTCACCAACAATCAATCTGAGTACGAAGCCTGCATCGTCGGAATGGAAGCTGCTATTGCCTTAGGCGTCGAGAAGTTAGAAGTAATTGGGGATTCGAACTTGGTGGTTTCCCAGGCCAATGGAGATTGGAAGGTTCGTGAGGAAAAGCTGAAGCCTTATCACCAAGATTTGGAAGAACTGATTCCTCGCTTCAATAGGGTGACTTTCACCCATGTCCCACGCTTGAATAATCAGTTCGCCGATGCTTTGGCGACTTTGGCTTCAATGATCGAACTTCCAATAGGCGTCAAGCTGCGGCCGATTGTGATTGAACAGAGGGACTTGCCCGCTTATGAGTATATCAACGCCATTGATGATGTCGATGATGGCCTACCATGGTACCATGACATTTGGAACTTTGTGGAGCGCGGGGAGTTTCCTGTCAAGGCCACGAAGAAAGATCGGATTGCTTTGCAAAGGCTAGCTTCTTAGTACATCATCTGTGGGGGAAAGTTGTATCGAAGGTCTCACTCCGGGATGCACAAGCTCTGTGTCAGCGGTGTCGAAGCAACAAGGATAATGGTTGGAGATTCACGAAGGAGTCTGCGGGCCTCACATGAGCGGCGTCATGCTCGCTAGGAAGATCCTTAGGCAGGGTTACTTCTGGTCTACAATGGAATCGCAATGCATCGATTACGTACGGCGCTACTTCAAGTGTCAAATCCATGCGAACCTATAGCATGTCCCTCCATCTAAACTATATGGCATGACCTCGCCATGGCCTTTCTCTGTTTGGGGCATCGATGTTATCGGAATGATCAGGCCGTCTGCTTCGAATGGTCATAGGTTCATACTGGTAGCAATAGACTATTTCACTAAATGGGTCGAAGCCGAATCTTTCAAGACACTGACGACGATTCAGGTCGCTCAGTTCATTCGAAAGAATATCATCTACCGGTACGGGGTTCCGCAGGCATTTGTGTCAGATAACGGAAGTCATTTTAAAGGAAGGGTTCTGGAGCTCTTCGAGGAATTCGGCATTGAGATCCATCACTCAACGACCTATCGCCCGCAAACGAATGGGGCGGTCGAAGCTGCGAACAAGAATGTCGAGATGATCATCAAGAAGACCGCCGAGTCTGCAAGGGATTGGCACGAGCAGCTGCCTCTCGCCCTTTGGGGGTATCGAACGTCTATCCGCACGTCAACGGGTGCAACCCTATTTTCTTTGGTTTATGGGATGGAGGCAGTACTCCCCATCGAGCTTGAGGTACTGTCGCTGAGAATCATGGTCGAAAGCGGTCTCGAAGAGTCTGAGTGGTTGAGTGGAAGGTTTGTCGAGCTAATGTTGTTTGACGAAAGACGGCTCCGGGCCTTGTACCATGTTCAGGGGTATCAGCGTCGAATTGCTCGGGCATTCAACAAGAAAGTGAAGTCCCGAGGCTTAGTCGAGGGAGACATGGTTACAAAGGAGATCCGGGCTCCAGTGTTTGATCCTCGCGGGAAATTCAGGCCGAAGCGATCCGGGCCATACATCATCAAGACTATCCTATCCTGGGGCGCTGCTAAGCTTATCGACCTCGATGGCAACGAATTCAGCACCCTGGTCAACCTGGATCACCTTAAGCGTTACTATCCCTGAGAGATGCTCGTTGGGTAGAAAACCACAAGGGTGGGCGATTCCAAGCAAAAGTTAGAGCAGCCTGCTAGACCGAAAACCTAAGGAGGCGGTTCTAGGCAAAAATAAATAGGCACAACTCGAAAGCTCGCTAGGCCGAAAACCTGAAAAGGCGGCGCTAGGCAAAAGTTAGAGCGTAAAAGGAGAGGTAAAATACACGAGTGAACCTTAGCCTGAACTACGTTCTGACCAGATTCCTTGAAAAGGGATACGTAGGCAATCTCACCACGAGATTCGGTCACATTCCATCAAAAGTTCGATCCAGGTTGGACTTTCTGGGCATACGTCATAGTTTGGGAAGGTCGAGCACAAGTCAAGGATGCAGTGAAGTGAATCAGAAAGGGAAAACCCATCGTCTTTCAACTTTATTGCAAATTACTACTTCCAATACATAAGCTGAGCATAAAAGCCTTAAAAACAGTGAAGCATGAAAACAGAACAAAATGCTTAGGAAGCCTAACGGCTCGCAGTTTATTCTAAGCATAACAAAGTGGCCCGGAGTCAGTTAATATCTTCTCTTGCATTCACATCTGCTCTCAGCCACTGTCTGTAGCGACCCCTTAGCCCTGTGGTAAACTCTGGCATCTCAGCCTGGAGGGCTCTAAGGCCCCAGCGCCTCTGGTAACCATTGAGTGTTTGAGCGCTGAAATTCGGGATATGGAAATCCCCAATGCTGACACGGTGATTCTCTTGAGAGGCACCCAGCTGTCGAAGGACGAGGCCGGGAATGTAGAAAGTGAAGCTCGACAGTCCTGCGATCACCATCCTGTCAAAGCCGTCGGAGTAAACAGCCATATCCGGGAGGTCTAGCCAGGGGCACCTCCAAGCGATCTCATCAGGCTACATTTGTTGCATGAACTCATACCAGCCTTCTATGTCCATGTCCGGGTACCGCATCTCCCTTTGATGGATCCTCTTCGGAAAGAGATTCCAACCCGCTACTGAAGGGTGCAAGAGATTCAGCTTGTCCGACAGACACAACTGCATGAGCGAAAAGACAAGTAAGAAACCAGATAAAGCCTGAGGGAAAAGACAAGTGAGGAGCTAGGAAGCAGCCTAAGCCGAGTGTCGAGGTAAAATGAGAACGTGCGAATAGCCAAAAAAAGGTGAGCTGAGTGAGATTACCTGAAGCAAAAGTGGGCTACCGCTGAAAACGGCCGACTGGCCCGTATACACCAGGTCCAAGCCCAAGAGTGTCTCCGCCAAGACCAAAGGGATCACATTCCTTCGTGCCCCCATCTGGGCAGCAACGCTCACAAAGTGAAGGGCTAACCTGCCCATGAGCCGGCACGAGTAGATAAGTGGCAAGCAGGCAGATTACCAAGGCAAAACGGCAACGCGCTTGCACCTCGGTGTTATCCAGATCGCCGTCCAGACTGTACATTTCAATCAGGCGCATGACGTTCATTTGGCTGCCGTCGAGAATAGCGTTCGCCAAACCCCGAGAGATGTCGAGCGAGCTGGCCAGCAATTTGGGCATGCTCGCCTGACAGGGCGGGACAACGAGTGTAGAGGACAAATAGGTCCGGAGGTACGCCTGGAATTCCTCAACAGTCGGGTACAGCTCGTCATCGCCGAAACGGAAGACATGGACGTCAGGATCCCAGAATCTAAGGGTAGCCCGCAAGAGCGCCGGGCGGAGTGGCACATGTCGAAGGAAGCGGAACGAGGCGAGGCCGTGGTATTGAAAATTGAGCCAGTCGACGCTTAGAAATTGCCCCAACCATGGCCTGAGTAAAGTTGGGAGAGGGTTGTCCATGGAGGAATGTAGCAATATACTGGAGAAAAGGGGAAGCAATGCAGTCCTGAAGACCAATGCAATGCCTCTGCTTTATAGGCCTTACCTTTTCAAAGTCTCCACCAATGAAGCATTCAAAGCTTCATGCTAGCCTCCAAACCATGCACTTGCAAAGGACACTGCCTCCTGAGAACCTAGAAACCGTGTGCAAACTGTGTGGGGGTAAAAACAAAGTGGCCCCTGAAAAAGGACAGTGGGTCAGTCAAGTGGGTCTGGCGTTCAACAACCTGGCGTACGCCAGTTAATAACTGGCGTGTCCGTGTCCCCACCTACTGGCGTACTGCCCTCAACTTCTGGCGTACGCCAGTAGGTTTCACCAGGAACCAGTTTGCAGCAGCTACTGCCTCCGTGTGGTCGTTTTCAATTCCGGGGATGGCTTTGGCCGTTTGTTGATTCCTACAAGTCACAAATGTCATTTAAGACTATGGCCAAGCGTCGGATTCCAAAAGCCACGCTCGATGAAGATTTCGGACCCCCGGTGGCCCGTTTTAGCCCAAAATCAAGGATATGGTAGGTCAAATCTCATTTCAGGGGCTTTTGCCAAGTTTTGTCATACCATACAAGTTGCATAGGACTTATGTGACTGTGTGGGGGTGTCGGTTTCGGTCCGGGACCATATCGAGTCATCTTTGGCGTCTTATGCCGGTTTTTATGGCATTTTTAGCTTTTTCTTGGTTTTTCCCTTGCACCGGGGCATTTCTACCAGTTTTGATGGTTCATACAAGTCATTATGCATCCATGTCACCTTTCAAAAGGGTCAGTTCCCTTCCCCGGGGGGAATGACGGATTTTGGCTCGCTAACGCCCAAAATTCCCGTATCCCCCGCGTGTCTGGGATGCGTGTCGTATCCTAGGACCTTTCTATCCATCTTTTCTTCGAGCTAAGTTGATTTTGTACATATGTAAGTGTTTGTTGTCGATTCAGAATGTTCATCAATGCATGTTAGATATTAGTGGAGGATTTATCCTTTTCTTTTGTCAAATCTCATCAAAGCAAAAGCAAAACGATAAACAGAAAACGCATGTGTTGTATACTACTATGGCAAAGCCTAACGGTGGGAATGTATCGAATATCAAGCGGCCCAACGGCTCGGGCAAAACTAAAAGTATCAGGGCACACTCGCCCAAAGGTCAAAGAGGCACGCAGGCCCCATCCAAAACATCCAAGTATCAAAGTATCTGTATCGAAAGTATCAAAGTATCAAGTACCGGCAAAATAGACTAAGGCTCGGTGATAGCCCTCAGTCAGTCAAAAAGGTCCTCCTCGTCGTCGTCCTCCTCGCTGTCCTCCACCTCCCGAGGGTCTATGCGGAACCCGGGGTCGCTCGCTGAGTCGGAGCCGCTGCTGAGGGACGTATCCTCCTCTTCTTCTTCTTCCTCTGCTTCTTCCTCCTCCCTCCTCTTCTTCTGTGAGGGTCCCTCAACAGGCCTCTTCTCGGCAGGCCTCTTCCTCAGCTCTCGGCGGAGCTGGAGCCCCTCGCCGGCCGGAGTAGTCTGTGCTCCCCTTTCCACCTGGCTGCTGGCTGTGAGGAGCTCGAAGCTGCCTTCTTTGCTGGAGGAGGCCGCACGCTCTTCCTCCTAGGAGCCGCCCTAGCATGTCCCTGCATGGTCATTCAAGTCATTTAGCATACATTGTGCATATTGTATATATTGAAATGCAAAGTGCAGGAAAGTTCAAAAGCAGCCATATTCAAAAGCAGAATGAAGAGTTATACTTGAGGCTGCACGGCAGGAGCCGGAGCTGGAGGTGGGTACTACAACTGCAAGGAGGCGCCGCCAGCTATCCTATGGAACTCCTTCTCCATGGCCTTTATCAGTCGAGCCGCCTCCCGCACCCATTCCATCGGGGCCTGTGATTCAATTATCGGGCAAAGTCAGATTCAAATGCCAAGTACACATGCTGAAAGTAAAGTACGGAAACTACAAAAGGGATAAGGAATGTCTTACCGGTCCTACGATCTCCGCCGGGTCTATCCTGGCGGGCTCGAACTGAACTATGGCCTCCTCTCCTTTGGCATCCCGCACTGCTAGGGTCCAAGAAAGCCGAGGCAGCTTGGTCGCTGTGGCGTAGTCGCTCCTCTCTCTCGGGCGAGCTGCCCT
This sequence comes from Rhododendron ovatum, assembly GCA_019656835.1. NCBI lineage: Eukaryota > Viridiplantae > Streptophyta > Magnoliopsida > Ericales > Ericaceae > Rhododendron > Rhododendron ovatum. The sequence goes on along the minus strand of CM033802.1, from coordinate 40,232,679 downwards.
GCTCTCCCGGCTCTGCCTCTCCTCGCCAGCCTCAAGCGCCTCGCTCTGCACGGCGACATGCTCCAGCACTCCAAGCGGCCTCGCCAAGTGCTGCCTCCGGTAGACAGCGTAGTCACGCTCAGGCCTCAGAAAAGCAGCCAGCCCGGTCGGAACGGTGAAGCGCCTCAGCTCGGCCAGGGTGTATTTGTCCGTATGGGAAGCGTGGGGAGGCAGTGGCCCTGGAACCTGGAAGTCAAGAGCGCCTAGTGACTGCCGTGTCACCCGGTCGCCCAGGTACCACCGCCACCCGAAGGCCGACTCCAACAGCATACGGCTCGCAGTCAGCCGCCCTGCTCTGTGCTAGGTACTCAGGCTCAGGCTCGGCTCCGCTCCATGGGTTCCAATCCACCTGCGAGACAAGGGCACAGTTTGAAAAGCATCAGCGACAGCATTAAAGCAATTCTACGGGCAATTCTATGGGTAGAATGATCAATTCGACATGTTGCATACTTGAGTGCCAGACAGCTCGTCGAGGTAGGTCCGAAAGGCTAAGAGGCTCCCTCTTGACTTCTTCTTCCCGCTGTACATAGGACCCCAAATCATGGCACGAGGGAGCATCCTCAGGTTCGGGCACTTGTTCTCCGATGGGTACATCTTCAGCACCTCATAGGCCCATAGCTGCAAATGGTCAAACAATCAAGGCATCAGAGTACAGTTCATATGCAAAACCAAATACAAGTGCAATAAATGGAGAAGCGGTAAGTAAATGACAGGCCTTGTTTCTTACCTCCCACACCCTCCAGTAGCCGGCAGTTGCCTTCTTTCCGCGCGAGAATGCCCCCATGAAGCCATAGCAGGTACCCAGAGCTGCTCCTCCCCAGTCGAACCTCGAGGCTGTGCTCAAGTCATAGAGCGCCGGCAAGTAGGATAGGTGCACCATGGATCGCTTGTTCGGGTACAACGTAGCCCCGAACAAGTACAGCAAGTAGGCCCACGCCATCTGCTCAGCCTCCAAGTCCGACTCTGGCTCCCTCCCATGCAAGTACTGCTTGAACTGGTCATAGTGGATAGTCCTCCGCCTCACCTGCCGGCGCTTGCCCCAAAAACCATGCCAGAGCCTCGGGATCCCTATGAATCTCTGAGTCGAACGGAATAGGCTCTCCTCCTACCCTCAGGCCAGTGAGCGCTGCGAAGTCCGACGGAGTCACCGTCATCTCCCCAATCGGCAAGTGGAAGGTGTTCGAGGCATCCCACCACCTTTCGGCCAGCGACGTCAGCAGCGCGTGGTCGCTCTTCACGGGTGTCAGTGTAAGGATAAATGGCCGGAACCCTGCCGCGTCAACCAAAGCCCTGACTCGCTCGGGCAAGCTCCTGTACAACTCAAGCGAGCTCGCTGGGCCGCCATGGCCCCGAGTGCTGGCTGCTCCTCTCTGCACAACAAAGACAGACAACAGAAAGAGTTTCATCAGTAATGGCAATCCAAACAGTTAGTCGAATTCTGAATCTCAAAAGGAAACTCTACAGTTGAAACAGGCGTCATAAAGGTCGAAGAAAGCTACCGGGCACTCGAATTATCCTATCCAGTTCTGCTATCCGTCAAATCAATTCAAAGGTATTTCTTAGTCAAGTTCCGAGCTACAGGGCCTCTTTTCTCTCAGGGCACATCTCTCAGTCGACTGCACAAGTGTTCAGCTTATCAACATGGTCGATACAAATTACGAGGCATGCCATCCGGGCATTCAACATGGCATGGCAATCTATCTAGTCGAGTTCAAATTCAAAGGACAATCCTATCAAGTCAAGGCCACTTACGATCGATTCGGGTTTGGCACTAACGGTTTTGTCGAAGTCATGGGCATTCTACAAGTCGATTCAACTACATTAAGTGTTCTATCATTCAAGTCAAGTTTCAAAGTCGAGGCATGCTATTCAAAGTTCTACTTTCACAGTCACATTACAGTTCAAGGCTCTAGCCTACATGCATTACAAGTCAAGCTACTACAGTTCAAATTGCATATCGTTACAAATGACAAAGCATGAAATATTAAGGCAAGTTCAAAAGGATACCTGTGCCCAGTCCACGGACAAGTGCCTCTGTGGGTCCCTCAGTATCAGCTCGGCGTCATAGCTCTCCCTCAAAGGTGCAAGGCTCTCAACCCCGGATGGGATAAACACGTGTGGCTCGGGCGGAACATACGCGGCCGCGTCAAACTTGGCACGGGGAGCCAGCCGTGCGGACTCTGCGAGCGTCACCGCTCGCTCAAAGGACCACACCTCCCCCTGAGCCTCCTCCGCTGCCTCGGTCTCGCTCGCAAAGGCCTCCTCCTCGGCCCTGGCCCTCTCGGCCTCCTCCCTCAAGCGCTCCTCCTCCTGCGCCCTCTCAACCTGCCGGGCCCTATCCTCCCGCGCAGCCAACACAGCAACCACCACCCCCGGGTTCTCCCGGAGCAGCCGGCTGAGTTCCTCCTCGGACACAAACTCCGCAAAATCATCCCGAGAGTGATGGGGACTGTGTGCCGAAGACCCTACTGCAGGCCTAAACTCCACCTCCTCCATGGGTACCTCTCCGGATACAGCCTCCTCAACCGCCGGGGCCTTACCCTTTGCCGGATCCCTCGGTGGAGTCCCCGGTCGATCACCACCATCACCACCATCATCACCAACGTCACCACTGCCACCACCGCCACTGCCGACCCCGGACGACCCCAAGCCCGTGATCACCAAGCCCTCTACTCCACTCTTAGCATCCAACCGATGAACCCGTGGGACCCCTGTACCCATAGAACCTGGTGTACGCCCCTGTTCTCCTGGCGTACGCCGCCCATCGCCACCGCCAGCCCCTGCTGCATGGCCATCACCACCGCTCAAACCCCCAGGAACCTCTGCACCGATCGCCGACGGGGCTTTGCCTAGCGTTTGATCGTCGATTTGAGGGCTCTCGGGCTCGCCCCTTGGCCGAACCTCGTCACCACCACCTCTGTCACCGCCATTGCCGCCTCCGCCACTGGGTTTCGCCATGAATGAGTGTGGGAGTGTGGATTTTGAGAAGAATAGAAGATCTGAGTGAGAGATTGAAGGTTTGAAGGAGTTTTTGGTGTTTGGAATTTCGAAAAACTGAAGGAATGGCGGTTTCCTGGCTTTCTGTAACTGTTAAGTCGACGTAAAGGGGCGATTGGGCCGGATCTGGGCCGGGTCTGGGCTCGGGTCTTTCCAATTAGTGGCGCACGCCAGTACTGATATACCGTACGCCAGTTAAATACTGGGTCTGAGGCCCAAATCACCCCGTACGACAGGGTCCGTTTCCCAAATGGTGCTCTAAGTTGCCATGAGTCACATTGTTACTCGAGTTGGAGTCATCCCCAAGCAGAGACTCGTCCAAACTCAAATCAACGATGATCTATCCATCCAATTTCAAATCAACGACGATCCACTCGTCCAATTTCAAATCAACGACGATCCACTCGTCCAATTTCAAATCAACGACGATCCACTCGTCCAATTTCAAATCAACGACGATCTAGCCGTCCAATTTCAAATCAACGACGATCCACTCGTCCAATTTCAAATCAACGACGATCCACTCGTCCAATTTCAAATCAACGACGATCCACTCGTCCAAATTCAAATCAATGACGATCTATCCGTCCAATTCCAAAAGCAAACAGGTTCTTCAAAATTCATGCATTCTGGATAGCCTTGAAGAGGGAGTCTAGAAAACCTTTGACGTTACTTGTCTCCAGTCAATGGTGCTTCAAGTGCAGTCAAAGGGGGGCTTCTGTAGACACCCCATTCTGGACTGTCCAGATAACGTTATTTGTCGATCTTTTACTGCCCCAATGATGATTATAGTCGAAAACAGATCGAGGACAAAGGTG
>CM033802.1:40158825-40216325 GCA_019656835.1 Rhododendron ovatum | reverse complement strand
TTCCCTTTGAACCGGTTGAGGGGAGTCAACACTCAACCTCAGTCAGAGAAGATATCAGCTGAAGATTTCTTTCAAAATCATTTCATTTTCAAAACCATGGGTTATATGCTCTATATATATACCTAGCTTTTCAGCTGGAAGAGGGGATGAAAAGTACTCTCTCTCAAAAACCTCTCCTCTTTTCTCTTTCTTGTTCAAGGGAAAAAGCTTTCAAACTCAAAACTTCCTTACCAACTTCAAAGGTTCTTGTCAAAATCATCAAGGAAAGGGGCAAGAAATCTGGAACACTCTTAGCTTCTGATCTCTTGTCTTTTTCACTCTACATTCACCTTTCACAACCATCCAAGGAGCAAAGTGTCAAGCAAAGGTGGAAATATTTCTATCCTTGGTTCAAATCAAGAGGCTGTTCTCCCTTTTGAGGGGGGTCTCTCAACCTGTCCCAGTCCTTAATGCTGAATGCATGGTTGGGAGACCTTAGTGAAAAAGCAAGAGCAAAGAGCCCACGAATAATGTTTTCCCAAAACCCCTATTGGAAACACTCTAGAGCGCTCCAGAGTGATCCTGAGCTCTCGGGACTGTTTCCAGTCCCATGCATGGCATTTTGGTAAGCAATAGGCTGGGGTGAGGTGCACTATCAAATAAAATGGTTTTATTCTGGCATGCAGACACAGAAGATCATTTTTCCTAAAACAGAAATGTTTCTTACGAATCTCAAGTAAGAACAAAGTTTTCCTAAGTTAAAAAAATAAGATCTTCTCTTGTTGAAAACTTAGATAAGGGTGTTTGCATGATGAAGTGGTGCCATTTTCTATTTGAGAGTAAGCTGGCATGCAGCTCACTCCCAAGCGCTCGAAGCCATTCCCAAGCGCTCGGGAGTGCATGCACGCCATTGCATTTCACTCTCCCAGTTTTCCATGTTTTTTGAGCTTCTGCATGCATAGATGTGTACATTTGCTCTTTTAAAATTGTAGATCTGTTCGTGCAATGGCAAGGATACATGACTTGAAAACTTGAGGTCCTATCTCAGTCTTTAAAGTCCTCTGCTGAGCCAGTGGTCTGCTTAATAGTATTTCATTTTGTAGTCTTTACATTATGTTTTGTCAGTATTAACAGAATGTGCAGGTGGGGGTTCAGACACTCCCAAGCGCTCGAGAGTGCTCCCAAGCGCTCGAGAGTGAAGCCAGTGAGCAGTGTTTCATTTCTTGTTATCTTGCTATCTTTCATCACATAATCACCCCCCTATACACGTGCACTAGCATATACTGTTATTTGGCATCCTATTTGTGGCTAACAAATTCTGCAGGATTTGGTCGGTAACACTCCCAAGCGCTCGAGAGTGCTCTCAAGCGCTCGAGAGTTGATCCAGTGGCAGTTTACACTGTTTTGCCATCATGCACGTGTCTATCATCATTTCATCACTCCTTGTACACAAGCACCAGCATACACCTTCTATTTGCTATACCTGTGGATACCTCCTACATGCTTAATGAAACAAAATCCCTTTGAAAAATCCCACAAATGTTTAGTAGAGACCGACATCGCGTCGGGTGAGGGTGGTGCCGTAAAACCCTTCCCCTCTCGTAACATGGCTTCCGAACTCTCGAATAATCTCTGGTTTTCAATTCAAATAAATCAATTTTCAAATCAAAATCAGTTTCTCGGGTGGCGAACCATAAACCCGGGTGGCGACTCCTCAAATTTTTTAAATCGATTCGACGGAGCGGTATGTTTTTCGGGCCGCCCCGATCTCACCTCGGGGCTGTGGTAGCCCACAGTGGCGACTCGGCTGGGGATGTAGTTTAATTAAACTTGTGAGCCAAGCTTGAAAAATGTTTGTGGGATTTTCAAATTGATTTTGTTTTATCGTCTATTTGTTGTGTATATATCTTGTGCAGCCCCGCTGTTGTGTTTCGGCAATCCTACCCGGCTTGCCGGTGATGGGGAATCCCGAAACGCTCAACAACCCTCGACCGTGATGAGTCATCTCTACCGTTTGTACCATTATTGGGTGTACGCTCAATAGTGGGAGGTATACTTTGACTCTAGTCCGGGGAACCCATTTCAAGCCAAAACCGGCCTTTGTACATGTTTAGCAAGCCATAGAACATTCCAAATTAGGACAGGAGCCTGCAGGGTAGGATTATGTGCTATATCCTGTCTATGTGCTGCATTTCATCTCACGTCTTCATGCAGTCAGCCGCGGTTCTCGAGACTTGCTCGCGCGGTCTTTGGGAGGTTGTCGAAACCAGATGAAGAGTCACGCACCCTTGTGCGTGTTGTTAACCATATGAGTCCTCAAGTGAAAACCTAAGGGAAACTAGGATTTTGTTAAGTCCTTGACTAGTGTTCGGTCGGAGAATTAACCAAAGGGAGGAATGACACGGAAACAGAACATCGTGATACCGACACCGCCCAGGCTAAAAGCAAATGTGCTGCTTACGCCAATTCGGTTATCGTATCACGTTGTTCACCCCAAGTCATTCCAAACCGATGGTCAATTTCTTGATGAAATGCTAGCCGAATACTTAACTTATTTTAGCATCTTTTGGGAAACGACGCTTCCTAAATGAGGATACACCCTAAAAATCTGAGGATCAAGGCAACCTCTCATAACAAATATTCGATCATTTTTTCAAAAAAAAAAAAAAATATCAGAGTCGATGACGGTGATGGTGACGCACACATTTTCCAAAGAATTATGCACAAATCTCATAAAATGTAAGCAGGGACCACATCTGAGCATGGTTTTTGCTTTGCTATCAGTTCTGAGCAATTGGGCCAAGGAAGAAGAATATCATACCCTTCTGGACCAGACCCTTGGGACAGAGATTGGAACGGCTCCAACTTTAGGCAGATCCCGCCGGTGCATCGGATTTAGGGGTGGAAATGGACCTACTAATAGGAAACCTCAACCCAAACGGAGACAATCCAAACCCAAATCTAATCCCAAACCTCAACCTTAACGGAGGCAATCCAAATCCTAACGAAGGCAATCCAAACCCAAATTCGAATCTGCATCCCAATCCTAATCCAAACCAGGAAATCCCAAATGGAGAAATGAGGCAAGTCACGCAAGCTATTAAGCGTCTGGGCGAACGTACCGACAACCAAATCGCCCAACTCATGATGATGATTACCGGGGTCGCCCGACGACTCCCAAATCCAAACCCAAATCCAAACCCAAATCCAAACCCTAATCCAAATCCAAACCCAAATCTGAACCTAATCCCAATGCCAAACCCAAACCCTAATCTAAACCTGAATCCCAACCCGGAGCAGCCGATCCTCGAAGTGGAAGCCCAACAGAACACCGAGATGGCAGCGGTCTTGGCAAAGATCATCCAGTTAGAATAGTCATTTGTGAGAAACGAGAAGATTGCCTCGACAGGTTTTGACATCAACAAGCTTTGCCTTTTTCCCAATGCGAAGCTTCCGGAGAATTTTAGACCAATCAACTTCGCTAAATTCGACGGGACTGGGGATCTGAAAGCACATTTGACTGGGTACATCGGAGCACTGTCTATGTGGGGAGTAGAAAGGGACGCCATGGCCCAGATGTTCTCCCAGACCTTGGTGGGACGTGCTCTTTACTGGTTCACTTCGTTGGATGAAAGGAAGAAACGCTCATGGGAAGACATATGTGCGGCTTTCGTGGCGCAATATGATTACAGTATTCAACTGGAGGTTACCACTCAGGAACTCGAATCTACGAAGATGGAAGCCAAGGAAACCTTCGCAGACTTTGTGAAAAGGTGGAGATCTAAGGCAGCATAGATGAAGGATAGGCCAACCGATAGAGATCAAATCCGGATGATTGTCCGGAATCTTCAGCCCAACCTTGCAAGGCATATGGTGATGGCTCAGGCCTGCTCTGATTTTAAAACATTCTTCGACACAGGCTTGGCCGTTGAAGAAGCAGTTCAACTGGGAATCCTCGACAAACCTGAACCTCATCCCAAAGCCAAGAAGGTCTATTCCGGTAACAGCGGCACGCTGTTCGGAAACTCCAATTACACCCAACTCCCAAACAACTCCTTAAACACGGCCCAAGCCGAACCCGTCAACCAGATTGTAACCCAAACCAGTCAACCTCAGTCCCAACTGTAGGTGGAGAAATTCTACCTTGGAATAACAGCCTCTGTTCCATATGCTAAAGAATAGGGGGTCTCTCCCGTAGACCTCCTAGGTGTTGTTCGGTATGCCCATAGAACCAATGGCAATTCATCAGGCCATTTCCCTTTTGCTTTATCCAAACGCTTCTTAATCCCATCAAGAATGGTTTTGTTAGAAGCCTTTGCCTGTCCATTACTTTGAGGGTAGGCCGGAGTTGAGTAGTAATTTCTTATCCCATACTGGGCACATAAAGTTTTGAACTTCTTTTGAAACTGAGACCCATTGTCTGTAATCAATGAGTATGGGACTCCAAAACGAGTAATGATGCTTTTCCACACGAACCTCTCTATCATAGGTTCGGTGATTTTAGCCAATGGTTCTGCCTCAATCCATTTGGTGAAATAATCTGTTGCAACTAGCAGGAATTTTCGATTTCCAGTTGCTTTGTGTAATGGACCCACAATATCCATTCCCCATTGAGCAAACTGCCATGGACTTGTCAAAGGCACCAAATCCTCGGCTGGTGTTCGAATCATTAGCGAAAACTTCTGACACTTTTCACAAATTTTAACGTACACCTTAGCATCTTCTTGCATGTACAGCCACCAATATCCTTGAGTAATTGCTCGGTGGGCTATGGACCTGCCCCCGGCATGGCTTCCACAAGTTCCCTCATGAATTTCGTGGAGGAATTTTTGCACCATTTCAGGATGCACACAAAGTAGGTAGGGCCCTGTAAAAGACTTCCTGTATAATTTTTCCTCAAGTGATAACCAGAACCGAGCAGATTTGGTCCTTATTTTATGAGCTTCCTTTTTGTCTAAAGGCTGTTTTTCATCTCGTAAAAACTCAACAATTGGATCCATCCAACTTGGTCCTTGGTTCACGTCCAAGACCATCTCCACGCTTCTCCCAATGCTCGGCTCAGTTAGATACTCCACGGCTATCTTTCTTCTAAACTCAGTCGGTACAGCTGCTGCCAACCATGCTAGTGAATCTGCATGTGCATTCTTTCCAGAACTTATCTACTCAATATACACTCGTTCGAAAGTATCGAGCAGATCTCTGGTTGCTTGTACATAGGCTGCCATCTTCTCGCTCCGGGCTTCATATTGCCCGGACAACTGATGAACTACAAGCTGTGAGTCACAATATACCCTAACATGTTCGGCTTTCAGGATTTTTGCACTTCTCAAACCAGCTAAAAGTGCCTCGTACTCTGCCACGTTATTGGATGCATTGAACCCAAGCTGAACAGATAGTTCCAACATTGATCCTTCAGGGGAAAAAAGCACTACCCATATCCCTGATCCGGTGTTGCAAGCTGACCCATCAACGAACAGCTTCCATTCCAGGGGATCCTGCTCGGCTAATGCCTGTTTCTTCGTTACAGGAGACTTTGATTCATATTCCTTTCTCGTAGGAGGCAAAGGTGCAACCGTAGGTGAGAATTCTGCCAGAAAATCTGCCAACACCTGTCCTTTGATTGCCGTGCGCGGCTGATAATCGATATCATATTGGCTTAACTCTACAGACCAAGTTGAGATCCTTCCCGAGAAATCTGCCTTCCGGAGCAATGATTTTAAGGGGAACTCAGTGTAAACCACAACTTTATGGCTCTGGAAATAATGTGGTAATTTTCTAGTTGCTGTCCTTAGTGCTAGGACTAATTTCTCGAGGGGCAAATATCTTGTTTCTGCATCTAACAACGTCTTGCTCACATAATATACAGGGATTTGTTCGGATCCCTTACTCCTCAGAAGGACTGCACTCACAGCATGCTCAGAAACAGCTAAGTACAAAACTAAAGACTCACCTGGTTCTGGAGTTGAGAGAAGGGGAGGAGAGGCCAAATATCCCTTTAAATTCTGGAAGGCTTGTTCACATTCTGCTCCCCATTTGAATCCTTCCCTTTTTTTTAATAACTGAAAGAAAGGTCTGCACTTGTCACTTGACAGGCAAATAAATCGATTGAGAGCTGCTGCCATCCCAGTCAACCGCTGGACTTCTTTCATTGTCCGGGGACTCTACAGATTCTGCAAGGCCTTGATTTGGTCGGGATTTGCCTCTATCCCCCTCAACGTTACAAGATGGCCCAAAAACTTTCTAGATCCGACTCCAAATGCACACTTCGAGGCATTGAGTTTCAACTTGTATTTCCTCAAAATTTCAAAAGCCTCCTTCAAATCTGCTACATGTCCCTGCCCAGTTTTACTTTTCACCACCATGTCATCTATGTAAACCTCCATAGTTTTGCCGAGCAATTTCCTAAACATGATGGTTGCCAATCTCTGATATGTTGCCCCTGCATTCTTCAATCCAAAGGGCATGACTTTATAGCAGTACAACCCACGTGGTGTAATAAAAGAAGTTTTCTCTTGATCCGGGCCAAACATGGCAATTTGATGATATCCTCGATATGCATCGAGAAAACTCATCCGTCCGTATCCTGCTATTGCATCAACCAACTGGTCAATCCTTGGAAGAGGGAAACTATCCTTTGGGCACGCTTTGTTTAAATCTGTGAAGTCTACACATATGCACCATTTGCCGTTCTTTTTCTTGACGACAACAGTATTTGACAGCCATTCTGGATAATAAACTTCCCTTATTGCCTTGGCTTCCAACAAATGGTCCACTTCTTCAATTACAGCGTCACCGTGCTGTACGGCTGCCCTTCGTTTCTTTTGAATGACCGGCTTATGCTGTGGATCAATATTCAAATGATGGCAGATAACATCTGCGCTTACCCCAGGCATCTCCTCTGGTGTCCAAGCAAATACATCAACATAAGTTTTCAAGAAACTTATCAATTCATTCTCCTCTTCTACTGGCAATGATTCCCCAACCAGGAAATATCTATCTGGATCAGTCTCGTTGATCTGTGTTTTCTTCAAACCCTTAACCACCCTCTCGGTTGGATCCTTTCCGATATCTTCCATGGTCGGCTGATCCGGAATTTCCACAGTATTAACATGGTGGGCATTGTGGATTCTCTTTATAATGGATACCAAACATTGTTGAGCTATCTTTTGGTTACCTTTGATCTGTTCAATCCCATTGGATCCTGGGAATTTCACCATTTGATGGAAAGTAGAAGAGACTGCCCTCATCTTGTGCAACCATGTTCTTCCTATAATCACGTTATAGGAAGACGGTACATCCACCACCAGGAAGTCTGTCCGTAGCACTACTGTACCGGCCTGAATAGGCAAAGTTACTTTTCCTAGTGGCCAGACTGCTCATGCTCCAAATCCGACCAAAGGTGTCACTGATTGTACCAAGTCTTCTTGAGTGAGCCCCAATTTCTTGAATGCATCGTAGTATAGAACTTCGGTGCAACTCCCAGAGTCCACCAGGATTCTTTCCATGTCATATTCCCCAACTCGTAGGGTTATGACCAAAGCATCATTGTGAGGTACCTGGACTCCTCCCAAATCTTCATCCGTAAAAACTATGCTTTCGTTGCTCTCCCCTTCGTTGCGCCCTCTTTTCTTCCCCAACTGCATCACATGTTGGTCGTGTTTTACTTGTCTCTGAAGCAGTCTCACCTCATTTCTCGTATAAGGTTCGGCTAATCCATGTATCATATGAATTACCCCTTTTGGATTCTGTTCGTAATCCAACTCCATCGCTTTGTCTTTATCCTTGGGATCTTCTTGGATAAATTCTTTGAGATAGCCACGTGAGACCAAATCATCAAGGTGCCATTTAAACATCTCACAATCCTCCGTCATATGGCCCCAATCCTTATGGTAGCTGCAGTGCTGATTCGTAGCACGTTTTGCATCTTTATTTCCACCTAGAGTTGGAGGCCATTTGAAATAAGGTTGATTCTTTATTTGATAAAGAATCCTGTAGATAGGCTCTTTCCAGACCGTGTTTATTGAAAAGAATGACTTGGGATCCGGAGCTGGCTTATCTTTGTACGGCTCTTTCTTCGCTTGCCCATAATCCTTCCTTTCACGATAGGTTTTGGGCTCTGGCTTTTCTACTTTCTTTGTGGATCCTTTTACTTGCTTGGCGGCCAGCTTGCCATCTTCCTGAAGAATATCATCTTCGTTTCTGGCGTGCTGCTCGATTCTCTCCATTAATTTTGCTAGTGTCTGCACTGGACTCATGTTTAGGGACTTACGTAGCTCCCCCCGAATAGGCAAACCTGTCTTGAAAGTGGCAATGGCATATTCCTCACTACAACCTTCAATTTCGTTAAAGGTCTCCCAATATTTCTTTGCATATGTCCTGATTGGCTCGTCCTCGCCTTGCTTCATAAAGGAAAGACTTTCAAACGTTTTTGGAGCTTTTCTGCTCGTCAAAAACCGTGCAGTGAATTCTTCGGCTAACTGCACCCATGTTCGGATGGAGTGTGATCCCAATCTGTGAAACCAAGACAAAGCAACCTTCCCTAAACTCGATGGGAACATCTTGCACATAATTGCATCATCTCCTTCATGCATAAACATTGCCTGCTGGTAATGCTGTATATGTGCCACGGGATCAGCATCTGTCTCGTAGAGGATGAACGTTCCGTGTTTTACTCTGGATGGCAACCTTGCCTCCTGTAACTTTTTTGCAAAAGGAGAGGATGCTATATTCTGAAGTGCTTTCCGTGCTGCTTCTCGTGCAGTCATGGTTTCATCCTCTGGTCCTTTCTTGGATCTGGTTCTTTCCCAGTCGGAATCAGGTCTCTCATACCTGTCCCTGTGATGTTTCCTACTCCCTTCCTCCTCAGGGGTAGAGCTTCGACCTTCGTTTCTCCTTTTTCTCGGAGAAACCCTCCTTCGTTCGGGTGTTCGGTTCTTGCTTCTTCCTTTTCGTGGAGAAGCTTTATGTCGTCTTGGGGTCAGACTTCTGCTTCTGCTCCTTCTTCCTCGTGAAGGAGCCTTTTGGTACTATACCAAAGCATATTCACTACCTCTAGAATTTCTTCGAGATAGTCCGGAGTCTTCCGGATGTTCCCTGATCCTCTCTAGTTCTCTGATCTCATGTTCTCGTTTTTTGATCAAATGAGCATACTCCTCGATCTCTTGTCTCTTCTTATCAAGAACGTCTTCGCTATGGTATACACTTTTGGAGTGTGCAATCGATTCATCCCTTCGATGGGATTTAGTCCTTCTCGTGGATTTTGATGCCGTCTCTCCATCTCTATTTTTGGAGTTACCGTGGATGGTAAGAGGGTGGCCCTTACTCGTGGTCCTCTTGTGTCCTCTTTCGGGCTTTTTCGGAGCCCCGGGTGGAGATTTATCCCCTCCTCCAATTAACACGTCCTTTGGATCGTGTGGTGTTGCTGGATCCACTTCCACCATGGTCGTATTTTAAAGGGAACTCTTTCGTTTCCCACAGACGGCGCCAATTGTAGGTGGAGAAATTCTACCTGTGCTTTAAACAGTATTGGATTGTTACAGCTTATTCGTGCCTCTTTGCCGGAACCTTAATTTGTCGTCGGAAACCTAATCTGCAAAACAGACAGGGAGTCAGTGCACCTTTGCCTCTCGTGGCAAAGGCCCTCCGATGCCAAAGTTAGTATAACGTACTAGCAATTGAACTCTAATTATCAGTAGGAAAGAAATATGAATGCAGAATATTGCGTACCTCTTTTCTCTGAGTTTACCTCGTATTTATAGATTCATAGATGCTTGCTGTCCAAGTATCCGTATTGCCCTAGGTTTCCTACCTCGTATAGGAAACCCAGGATATCTTGGATTCTCGTTCCCTTATCAGTTCATTACCTTAGTCCTTTTAGGACACTTTCCATAATGAGCTGAACATCCCATTCCTGTTGGGTATCTTTTATAGATCCTACATTCTCGGGATCTCATTCCTTTAACGGAATACTACTGCTTCTGGATTCTTCCAGAATGTTCTCTTTACTTCAACATCTGGTAAGATTTCTTTCCTTGTTCGGCAGTCTCATGGCCGAACAGAGGGCCTGGGCCAGTTACCTCACATGTAACTGGTCCTTTAATAATCTGAACCATTCATTTCTTTAGGGGTTCTCCTCCTGTTCGGCTCTCTCATAGCCGAACAAGGTACTTTGAATAGTGGCTTCATGTGTCACCGGTCAATCGTGTTGACCTTTCATAAGCTCCATGCTCGGGTGCTTCTTGGGCCTGCTCGGGAATACCTCCCTACACTAACCCCATGTGTTCGCCCAATTTTCAGCACCTCTCTCTGCTGTGTTTGAAAAGTTGGTCCAAAGTGATCTCCTCAAACCGCTTGCTCCCACCCCACTGCCACAAAAGTTCTCTGCCTCTCACAACCCCAGCGCCTTCTGCGCCTATCACCAAAATCCTGGCCACCTAACCGACAACTACTTCCGCCTTCGCCACGCCATTCAAGACCTCATAGACAACAAGACCCTTCCTATGCCTCACCAAAAGCCCAATACCGTCTCCAACCCACTCCCAAAACATTCAAACGCCTGCACAAACCACATTTCTCTAAGCCACCCCTTCAACCCAAGCCTTCACATCATCCCTATCACCGAACCCAAGCCAATTGTCGAGATTCCGGCCAAGGATGCTATCTGTGCACTTGAAACGGTGGAGTGGGATTGTCAAAGGAGGTGGGAGGACCTGGCAAGTGATTTCCTTGCAGTGGAACAACGAGCCATTGTTAGCGGAGTGTGGCCCGTGTCAGTTAATGCTCAGCAAGTCGAAGAATTGGAACATGGTGAGTGGAGACAAGTCTGGGATGAGATGATGGCTGATCCATTCGATGGATATTCCCTGTTTGCTCTATTTTTGGAGCCTGAACTAGTTGAGGAATTTGACGAATGGGACCCAGAACCCGGTGAGTGGCTCTGGATAGACGATTCAGACCCTCTTGATGAAACATCTTTGGTGTACTTGTTCTGGGAGCAGGAAGAGGGACAGGGCCCTGATCTGATGAACCCCCGCTTATTCTCCGGACTGTCCACTTCAGCCATAATCAATATCGCTAGGGATTCTGACGCCCTCGCCCGTACCTTGGATCATGTCTTCTGTCCACAGGAGTACATTATTAATGAATTCTTCCCACAACCAGTTGTTGAGATCCCTGACGAACCCCATATCTGTGTGCTAGATCTTGAAGACCTTTGGGGTAGGGTTGAAATGGTGAACGTATGGGTCAATGGTGAAGAGCTAACCGTCAACAAGGCTATGTTGGATGAAGGCTCTCTGCAAGTCAACAACGGCAACAACGACAACTTCTAGAACTCTTTGGAAGAAGAGAACATATGGGATACCCTGGAGATGGAACTCTTGAATGACACCCTGGAGAAGACAAAGCTCGACAAGGGAAAATGCAAGACCAATACCGATCTCTCCGACTTCTGGGAGGGTCTTCGATGGGAGTCCGCCCCCACGGCAGTCAGTAATCTTACTAGAAGCGGTAGGGTATACCAGCCCACCAATCTCCAACAAGGAAGCTCGTCCCGAGCAGCACCACCTCAACAAAGTAACCCTCGTATTCCCGAGAATCCCGCCAACTCCACCCCTGTCTCGCCAGCTCCACAAAATAACTCCTCAAACTCCAATAACCTTCCACGTCAACCTAACCCGCCCACCCACCTTAATCCATTTGTCAGCTCAAATCCAAATGCCTCTCACCACCAAAACCCAAATAACAATGCCGACCCCATCATCCAGCAACTTCATGAAACCCCTGCCCACATGTCCACGTGGGGAGTGTTGGCAGCTTCCCGCGTGCATCGCCGAAGGCTCGTCAATTCTCTCTCCAAGCTTGAGGTCCCTTCCGACATAGCCCCATAAGCCCTCATCGCCCTCATAACCCCAAACCTTGCCCAACACACCTTGTCCTTCACCGAGAAAGACCTCCCGCCTGAAGGAACTGATCATAATAAGTGTAACACTCTTTATTTATTTTTAGGTGCTTTAAAGTTATATTAAATAACTTAAAGGACTAAACTGCAATTTTTCTTTGAAATTGTGCATGTGTGCCGTGTGTGAGTTGAGGTGGGTGGTGTGTGTGTGTGTTTTCTTTAAAAAAAAAAAAAAAAAAGAAACCCATCAGGAGTCTGCATCTTCTACGTTAGAGAGAGAGAGAGAGAGAGAGAGAGAGAGAGAGAGAGACCCACGGTGGAAAGAAGGAAGAAGGAAGAAAGGGAAATAAGGGTTATTGTTATGTAATTTTCATGTTCTTAAATGCTGGAATTTCCTATTTCTCATGCTAGGTTTTTGTTCTGCATCTAGTTAGAGCTGAATTGAATCCATGGATGACGATTTTTGGGGCTGTAGTTGAGTTTTATTCCAAGAAAATCGTGCATCTAATGGTTGTGCAAAACTGTGTTTGAACCAAGTTAATAATCTGTCCTGTTTGACGAATTTTTCTCATCAACATTCTGATCATGTTATTTTCTGGTAATTTTACTGGAGATGCCTCTGTGAGTTTAGTTTATGCTGTAAAAATTTCAGAATTTTATGATAAACGTGGAAAAAGATAAAAATCGTGGACTGAACTGGTGTCAGATTCGCGTCTGTGCTGACAGCACAGACACGTGTTAGAAAAACGGACATATCTCCTAGCTCGGGTATCGGTTTTACGCACCGTTTCCTGATCCTGAAACTAGACTTGTATATCTTTCTGAATCTGTAAAGATTGTGCCTTAGTTTGGTCTGAGCAAAATCAATTTTTGTCCCAAAGTTGATGGTTTGTCAATTCTGGAAATCTGGGCAGGTTTTAGTGCAACATTCTTCATCAATTTTGTCATGGTTAAATGTACTTACTGACTATGGATGCTGATGAGTCTCAAACATTGATCAATTGGTGATATTTTGGTGTTGGAATTATTGGAAAAGATTGAGTATGTGATTTTTAATGAGCATTCGATCGCAGACTATTCTGCTGGAACTGTGATTTCTGTTTTGGATTTGTATTTCAATTGAGCATATCTTAGTCATTCGGAGTCCAATTTGGGCAAATTACGTGTCTAGATTGATGTACTAAAAGTCTTCTTGCTAGTGGTGGTGGTCTTGTAGTACTCTTTTGAACCTATAGGAAATTATGGCCAAAATACAATAGATTGTCTGGCTGAATTTTGGTATTTTCAACATAGAATTGCTGAAAGTGCAGGAACCATGTGCTACATGCTGAAACTGTTTTTGGAACATGTTGGAACTGTTTTGGAAGTTGAAATATATGAAGTATAGGTGTTGTAATTGTGTATTGGTTGCTGGAG
The DNA here is from genome assembly GCA_019656835.1 of Rhododendron ovatum. Classification (NCBI taxonomy): domain Eukaryota; kingdom Viridiplantae; phylum Streptophyta; class Magnoliopsida; order Ericales; family Ericaceae; genus Rhododendron; species Rhododendron ovatum. The sequence goes on along the minus strand of CM033802.1, from coordinate 40,203,031 downwards.
TTGTTGTCTTACTGTAAACATGTTTTAAAGAACAGCGATAGGTGTTTATAATTGCAGAAAATAAGAGTTGGACACCGAATTGACTAAATTAAACGTTGTATTGTATAGTTGAATTGATGCAGAATATTGTTAATGCATTTGTTAAGGCCTTTCAAGTATTTCTATACTAAAATGTTTGGCTTGTGGATAGGTGACGAGTCGGTGAATCAAGAAGCACCGAAACCATAGTAGTACTTTCTTTTGGAGTACGAGGTGAGTGTTTGATTCATAGATGTTGTTCTATATTGAATTGAACTTGATTGTTGGCTTAGTGCCCGGTGATTGGCTTTATGCCAAAAGGCTTTTATGCCTTAAGTTATTGGCTGTGTGCCTGGTGATAGGCTTTATGCCTTAAACTATTGGCTGTGTGCCCAGTGATTGGCTTAATGCCAAAAGGCTTATGCCTTAAATTATTGGCTGCTTGTCTGCTGTTACTTTTTATTTCTCGATAAACTGTTACAAGTTGAGAATATCTTTTAGCTGTATCTTTGAATATAGAATTGCATCCATGCCTCATAAACACTCCTGGATTCCATTTTGGAATCTAGTTTTGCAGGCGTTGTAGATATCCACTGCTGATCATCGTGGGGTTGTACGCTCGCTTAGGGTAGCATGTCGGGAAGGCTGGACTAGTTTTGGCGAAATTTTGTAGATAGGGATGTAGTTGCAGCCTATGTTTATATTTGGTTCATTGTATAGTTTAACGCTTCTTAAGACTTCCGCTGTGTTTGTAAGAACGTTTAAGTTTTGCGTTATCAATAAAATGGTTGTTGGTTAATTTAATTGCTAGAACTTGAGTTATGGAAATGGGTTGGTGGTTGATGTTGCACCCTCACTTCGGTTTGGGCTCATCTGAGTGCTGGCCCGGGGTGGGGTGTGACAGCTTGGTATCAGAGCCTAGGCTTATCTAGATTCTGAGAGTCGTTGAGCGAGTGACGATCTAGCAGTGGATTTAGGAGTCTATCATATTTTGTCGAGTAGTTTAGTGTTTGTTTATCTAACATGATAAAATAGTATATGTTGTTGCTGTTGTCAAATTGAATTGCAACAGGTAAGGAAAATGGAAGAAGAAGCCTCTTCCCATCCTGAGCAAGTAGATCCGGCTGGTGGGGCTGCACCGGCAGGAGTTCAGATAGGGGCTAGGGATATAGATAGGCTATTGGCGGCTTTAGCACAGTATGCTGAACGACAAGCTGCACCTCCGGTTAATCAGAATGTTGGATTACTAGAGAAATTCAAGAAGCTGTATCCAACGGAGTTTGAGGGTACTTTTAAACCTCAAGAGGCAGAGGATTGGTTGAAAACGATTGAGAGGGTTCTAACAGCTATGGGAGTAACTGATGAACAGAAGGTGACTTTAGCGACCTTCACCTTGAAAGGGAAAGCTTTATTATGGTGGGAGGGAAGTCAGAGGTTGTTGTCAGCCCCATTACCATGGCATTCAGCCACCAGTGCCACAAGTCATTACGTGGGCGAGATTTGTGAAGGCCTTTAATGATCGTTACTGTCCCGAGACATATCGTTTCCAGCAGGAAGCAGATTTTATTAATCTTAAACAGGGGAGTATGTCGGCGGCCGAATATGAAGCCAAGTTTAATGCTCTTTCAGCCTATGCTACGGATATGGTGGATACTGAAGAAAAGAAGGGTAGACGGTTCAGAGGTGGGTTGGAGGATAATGTTCGAACCAGAATGACGATTTATAAAGAAAAAGACTATGCAGATTTGATTGAAACAACGAAGAAGATTGGCAAGGATGTTGATGAAATGTTTAGCAAACGAGAACAATCAAAGAAGAGTAAATTCGAGGCGAGGCAGGCTAGTCAGGGGGGAAAATCAAGCGGTTTTCATAGAGGTGGAGGAGGATTTCAACATTTGAAAGGTCAGAGTGAGGGAAAACAACAAGGTAGTCAAAGCTATGAGGCAAGTAAGCCAAGTTTTGGAAGGGGGAGTAGTTCAAGTGGACGTGGAACTCCTTTTCAGTGTTATCGATGTGGGTCGCCCGATCATCGCATGAGAGATTGTCCGGAATCGGGGAAAGGGTTTAAATGTTTTAGATGTGGAGAAATGGGGCATATTGCAACTCATTGCACGAAACCACAAGTTTCAAGTGCATCTTCTAGTGGCAGTGTTCCGGTTGGCCGTGGAACGAATGTTGGTAGGCCTGTTCGTCGGGGTGGTGGAGCAGGTGGATCTACAGCACCGGGGAGAGTGTTTGCCATGACACGACAAAATGTTCAGGCAACTCCAAATGTGGTGACAGGTACTTTAATGGTTTGTGGTGTTAATGCACAAATTTTAATTGATCCTGGTTCTACGCATTCTTTTGTGTCGAACTTGTTTAGTGTGCATTTGAATAAGCAATATGTGTTATTAGACACTGCTTTAGCGATATCTACTCCCGTTGGAGAAGTGGTGATAGTTGGGGTATCTTTTCCCAAGTGTGTGGTGAATATGTGTGATAGAAATCTAGAAGTTGATTTGATTCCTCTAGTAATGTCTGATTTTGATGTTATTCTAGGAATGGATTTCTTATCCACACATCATGCATCTTTAGATTGCTTTAATAAAGAAGTTGTCTTTAAAATACCGGGTGAGCCAGAAATTAAATTCTGTGGTGATAGACAGACTTCTGTAACTGGTACGTTATCCGCTTTTAAAGCCATGAGTATGTTAAGGAAGGGATGTCAGGGGTATTTGGCCTATGTTGTTGACACGGAGAAGAAACCGTTAGAGTTATCGGATATACCGATTGTGAGGGAGTTTCCGGATGTCTTTCCAGATGAATTATCGGGAATTGTGCTGGATAGGGAGGTGGAATTTACTATTGACGTGATACCGGGAACAAATCCTATTTCTATTCCACCGTATCGAATGGCACCGGCTGAGTTGTTAGAATTAAAAATTCAATTGAAAGATTTACTTGACAAAGGGTTTATTCGATCAAGTATCTCACCATGGGGTGCACTGGTTTTATTTGTGAAGAAGAAAGATGGTGCTATGCGTATGTGCATTGATTACAGGCAGTTGAATAAGGTGACAATACGGAATAAGTATCCGTTGCCGAGAATTGATGATTTGTTTGATCAGTTGCAAGGAGCGACCGTCTTTTCAAAAATTGATTTGAGATCGGGATACCATCAGGTTAAGGTGAAGGACAGTGATGTCTCCAAAACAGCTTTTCGAACGAGGTATGGCCATTATGAGTTTCTTATAATGCCTTTTGGAGTGACTAATGCTCCAGCGGTATTTATGGATCTCATGAACAGGGTGTTTGAGCCGTATTTGGATTTGTTTGTCATTGTGTTTATTGACGATATTTTGATCTATTCCCGAACTAAGGAGGATCATGAGCAACATCTGAGAATTATATTGCAGACTTTACGAGATAAGCAATTGTATGGTAAATTGAGCAAATGCGAATTTTGGCTTGAAAGTGTTGCATTTTTGGGACATATGATCTCTAGAGATGGCATTTGTATGGATCCAAAGAAGGTGGAGGCAGTAGTGAATTGGGAAAGGCCGACTAATGTTTCTGAAATCCGAAGTTTCCTTGGTTTAGCAGGATATTATCGGAGATTTATTCAGGGGTTTTCTTCTATTGCCTTGCCTATGACCAAATTGACTAGAAAAGATGTGAAGTTTGTGTGGTCTGATGAATGTGAAGACAGTTTTCAGGAATTAAAGAATCGGTTGGCGTCTGCGCCAGTATTGACTATTCTGATGGGTACCGAGGACATGGTGATTTACACTGATGCTTCTCGTCAAGGTTTGGGTTGTGTTCTTATGCAATGAGGTAAGGTTATTGCTTTTGCTTCGAGGCAGTTGAAAAATCATGAACATAATTACCCTACACACGATTTGGAATTAGCGGCTATCGTTTTTGCACTTAAGTTGTGGAGGCATTACTTGTATGGCGTGACTTGTGAAATCTATTCTGATCATCAAAGTCTTAAGTATTTGTTTACACAGAAAGAGTTGAATTTGAGGCAAAGAAGGTGGATGGAACTAATTAAAGATTATGATTGCTCTATTCACTACCATCCAGGGAAAGCAAATGTGGTTGCCGATGCTTTGAGTCGGAAAACAGCAGCGAGAATGGCCTGTATCCAATGTTCGAGGGTTGTAAATTTTACTGAACTGAAACAGATGGGTATGGAGTTCTTTTTCAATAGCAATGATGTTTTGTTGGCACAATTCAGCGTTCGGCCCTTATTTGTGGACCGTATTCGGGATGGACAACGTGATGATCCACATATGAAAGAAATCAGGAAGAAGGTAGTTAAAGGTAAGAGTTTTGGGTTCAATATTCGAGAGGATGGTATGCTCTTGTATGGACATAGAATGTGTGTTCCAGATGATGCAGCTCTAAAAAGAGAAATCTTGGAGGAGGCGCACAGTTCGGCTTATGCTATGCATCCAGGAAGTACGAAGTTGTATCGTGACTTGAGAGAGTTTTATTGGTGGGTTGGCATGAAGAGGGAGATTGCAGAATTTGTGGCTAGTTGCCTGACATGTCAGCGAATAAAAGTTGAGCATCAAAGACCGACGGGTCTGTTGCAGAATCTTCCTATACCGGAGTGGAAATGGGAACATATAACAATGGATTTTGTGACAGGGCTACCGCGTTCTAAGGGAGGTTATGATTCGATTTGGGTTATTGTGGATCGATTGACAAAGACAGCTCATTTCTTACCTGTCAAGACTACATACTCTACAGATAAGTACGCTCAAATTTATGTCAGTGGGATTGTTAGATTGCATGGAGCTCCTGTGTCTATTGTTAGCGACAGAGATCCGAAGTTTACTTCTAGATTTTGGGTGAGTTTGCAACGAGCTATGGGTACTTCACTGAAATTTAGTACAGCTTTTCATCCTCAAACCGATGGGCAATCTGAACGGACCATTCAGACTTTGGAGGATATGCTGAGGGCGTGTGTTCTTGATTTTAAGGGCAGCTGGGATGAATATTTGCCATTGATTGAGTTTGCCTACAATAATAGCTATCACAGCAGTATTGGCATGCCACCATATGAGGCTTTATATGGCAGGAGGTGCAGGACACCAATTTGTTGGAACGATGTTGGTGAGAGACAGATGTTGGCTCAGCAAATGGAGCAATTAGGCGAGGATCGGAGGCTAGGTCCTGAAATGGTTAAACAAACCAGTTGATGGACTTCAAATTATAAGGGAGCGTTTAAAAATTGCTCAAGATCGTCAAAAGAGCTATGCTGACAAACGAAGAAGAGATTTGGAATTTGAGGTGGGTGACCGTGTATTCATTCGTGTATCACCTTGGAAAGGGGTGATTCGATTTAAAGGAAAGAAGAAATTGGCGTCGAGGTATATTGGGCCGTATGAGATTACCGGAAGGGTAGGGGCAACGGCTTATCGATTGGCTTTGCCGACGGAATTGGCACGGTTGCATGATGTATTCTATGTTTCGATGTTGAGGAAGTATGTGCCAGATTCTACACACGTGTTGAATGAAATGGAACCAATGGAACTAAAGGAGAACTTGACCTATGTGGAGGAACTGATTCGGATTTTGGAGCGAGGGGAACATGTCCTTCGTTCAAAAGTAATACCGTTGGTGAAAGTTCAATGGCGTAATCATTCGGAGCGGGAAGCTACGTGGGAGACGGAGGAGTCTATGCGAAAGAGCTATCCACATTTGTTTGAACTTGGTAAGTAATTTCGAGGACGAAATTTCCTAAGAGGGAGAGGGTGTAACACTCTTTATTTATTTTTAGGTGCTTTAAAGTTATATTAAATAACCTAAAGGACTAAAGTGCAATTTTTCTTTGAAATTGTGCATGTGTGCCGTGTGTGAGTTGAGGTGGGTGGTGTGTGTGTGTGTTTTCTTTTAAAAAAAAAAAAAAAAAGAAACCCATCAGGAGTCTGCATCTTCTACGTTAGAGAGAGAGAGAGAGAGAGAGAGAGAGAGAGAGAGAGACCCACGGTGGAAAGAAGGAAGAAGGAAGAAAGGGAAATAAAGGTTATTGTTAGGTAATTTTCATGTTCTTAAATGCTGGAATTTCCTATTTCTCATGCTAGGTTTTTGTTCTGCATCTAGTTAGAGCTGAATTGAATCCATGGATGAGGATTTTTGGGGCTGTAGTTGAGTTTTATTCCAAGAAAATCGTGCATCTAATGGTTGTGCAAAACTGTGTTTGAACCAAGTTAATAATCTGTCCTGTTTGACGAATTTTTCTCATCAACATTCTGATCATGTTATTTTCTGGTAATTTTACTGGAGATGCCTCTGTGAGTTTAGTTTATGCTGTAAAAATTTCAGAATTTTATGATAAACGTGGAAAAAGATAAAAATCGTGGACTGAACTGGTGTCAGATTCGCGTCTGTGCTGACAGCACAGACACGTGTTAGAAAAACGGACATATCTCCTAGCTCGGGTATCGGTTTTACGCACCGTTTCCTGATCCTGAAACTAGACTTGTATATCTTTCTGAATCTGTAAAGATTGTGCCTTAGTTTGGTCTGAGCAAAATCAGTTTTTGTCCCAAAGTTGATGGTTTGTCAATTCTGGAAATCTGGGCAGGTTTTAGTGCAACATTCTTCATCAATTTTGTCATGGTTAAATGTACTTACTGACTATGGATGCTGATGAGTCTCAAACATTGATCAATTGGTGATATTTTGGTGTTGGAATTATTGGAAAAGATTGAGTATGTGATTTTTAATGAGCATTCGATCGCAGACTGTTCTGCTGGAACTGTGATTTCTGTTTTGGATTTGTATTTCAATTGAGCATATCTTAGTCATTCGGAGTCCAATTTGGGCAAATTACATGTCTAGATTGATGTACTAAAAGTCTTCTTGCTAGTGGTGGTGGTCTTGTAGTACTCTTTTGAACCTATAGGAAATTATGGCCAAAATACAATAGATTGTCTGGCTGAATTTTGGTATTTTCAACATAGAATTGCTGAAAGTGCAGGAACCATGTGCTACATGCTGAAACTGTTTTTGGAACATGTTGGAACTGTTTTGGAAGTTGAAATATATGAAGTATAGGTGCTGTAATTGTGTATTGGTAGCTGGAGTTGTTGTCTTACTGTAAACATGTTTTAAAGAACAGCGATAGGTGTTTATAATTGCAGAAAATAAGAGTTGGACACCGAATTGACTAAATTAAACGTTGTATTGTATAGTTGAATTTATGCAGAATATTGTTAATGCATTTGTTAAGGCCTTTCAAGTATTTCTATACTAAAATGTTTGGCTTGTGGATAGGTGACGAGTCGGTGAATCAAGAAGCACCGAAACCATAGTAGTACTTTCTTTTGGAGTACGAGGTGAGTGTTTGATTCATAGATGTTGTTCTATATTGAATTGAACTTGATTGTTGGCTTAGTGCCCAGTGATTGGCTTTATGCCAAAAGGCTTTTATGCCTTAAGTTATTGGCTGTGTGCCTGGTGATAGGCTTTATGCCTTAAACTATTGGCTGTGTGCCCGGTGATTGGCTTAATGCCAAAAGGCTTATGCCTTAAATTATTGGCTGCTTGTCTGCTGTTACTTTTTATTTCTCGATAAACTGTTACAAGTTGAGAATATCTTTTAGCTGTATCTTTGAATATAGAATTGCATCCATGCCTCATAAACACTCCTGGATTCCATTTTGGAATCCAGTTTTGCAGGCGTTGTAGATATCCACTGCTGATCATCGTGGGGTTGTACGCTCGCTTAGGGTAGCATGTCGGGAAGGCTGGACTAGTTTTGGCAAAATTTTGTAGATAGGGATGTAGTTGCAGCCTATGTTTATATTTGGTTCATTGTATAGTTTAACGCTTCTTAAGACTTCCGCTGTGTTTGTAAGAACGTTTAAGTTTTGCGTTATCAATAAAATGGTTGTTGGTTAATTTAATTGCTAGAACTTGAGTTATGGAAATGGGTTGGTGGTTGATGTTGCACCCTCACTTCAGTTTGGGCTCATCTGAGTGCTGGCCCGGGGTGGGGTGTGACAATAAGCCTCTCCACGTGACCATGAAATGCCTGGGAAAGTGGGCCCCCGTGATACTCATAGACAATGGTTCGGCCATCAACGTGTGCCCTCTCCGCACAGCTTACTGCCTGGGCCTCAAAAGCAAGGACTTTGCGCCATCGACTCTGGGTGTCCGTGCCTATGATAACACGCGGCGTGATGTCCTGGGAACAATCAACCTGGAACTGGCAACTGGGAAGTTCAAGACCACCGTGGAATTCTGTTTACTAGACATACCTGCTTCGTTCAACCTCTTACTGGGGAGGCCATGGCTACACCATTTTGACGTCATGGGGGTACCCTCTACGCTGCATCAGAAACTCATCCTAGGATTGGATTCTGGGACTCTTATCATCCACGGGGATTCTGGTATTCGTCCACACTCCGAAGATAATTCCCCGCTGCTGGAAATCATACACGAAGAAGAAGACATGGCCACGGGGGGGTTTGCTGTCATGACCTCAAAGGTTTGCACTATTCAGGCTGAAGATGGTTTCTTGGTGAGTTCCGCGGCATTGGAAATCATGAAGCGAATGAATTACCTGCCGGGCATGGGCTTGGGGCTCTATGAGCAAGGAGTCTCCGAGTTCCCTCATTTCCCCGGGAGCAATGAACGCTTTGGCCTGGGTTACGAGTTCAAGAAGAGTAATCCAGAGACAAGGTGGCGCAACCGCGCCCGAACTCATGCAGTCGGAAAGAAGCAGAAGGAAAAGGAAGCACCGTATCAAGGACAACCCGAGCCTTTCATTGATCTCGAGACAAAAGTGAAATACCTTGGGTTTGAAATCTTCGCCAATGACACTTAGGAGGATGATGAAGAGGTAACTAAGATGGAAGAATTGTCTGAGGCACTGGATTGGCTTAAAGCCTTTGGTTTGGGTAGTCTCCAATCTCTGTTCGAAGGTGAGGAGCCAGAGGGTATGATAGAAGACGCGGCTGTGCTCATGCTGGGAGGAGAAGATGAATTGGAAGACCCTTCTAAGCTCATTGTGGACGCCGTGGGCGCTTATGAAAACTGCACTTTCATTCCATTTGTAACGCGCACTCACGACACTAGCACCGAGTCCGAGTCTGAGTCTGATACTGACTCTTCGTCTAGTACTGAGTCAGATTTTGTGCCTATCGGCCCTCCTCGTCGTAGCTTTTACTTCGAGTTTGAGTCAACTACTGTATTCCCACCCTCCGAGGAGCCTATCAATGAAATGAACCACGCCTTTGCTTACTTGCCGAATTTTGAAATAAATTGTTTGGATCCCGACGATGAAGGAATAGATTTCGATGGAGACATCCCCAAGGAAATCCATTCCCTCATCGAGCGTGAAAATGAAAGACATGCTCAGCCTTTAGAAGAAGAAATAATCTCGATAAACTTGGGTGATGAGGAGAACCCTCGATTGGTTCAGGTCGGTTCCGGGCTGTCTCCGAATGAGCTTTAAGAGCTCACCGATTTACTAAAAGAGCTTAAAGAAGTCTTTGCTTGGTCCCATGCAGACATGCCCGAAATCGACCCAGAAATCGTCGAGCATAGGATCCCCCTCTATCCCGATGCAAAACCCGTTAAACAAAAGCTGAGAAGAATGCGGCCCGACTGGGTGTTAAAAATAAAAGAGGAACTAATGAAACAAATCGACGCTGGTTTTCTAATCGTAACTGAATACCCCACTTGGGTTGCAAACATCGTGCCTGTCCCCAAAAAGGATGGAAGAATCAGAGTGTGTGTCGATTTTAGAGATCTGAACAAAGCAAGCCCTAAAGATGACTTTCCATTGCCGCATATAGACATACTCGTTGATAACACTGCAGGGCATGCTTTACTATCCTTCATGGACGGTTTCTCGGGGTACAATCAGATTCTCTTGGCTCTGGAAGATAGGGAAAAGACTACATTCGTCACCGAGTGGGGAACCGACTGTTATCGGGTTATGCCGTTTGGGTTGAAAAATGCCGGTCCTACGTATCAGAGGGGTGCTACGACACTGCTGCATGACATGATCCATAAGGAAGTCGAGGTGTACGTCGATGATATGATAATGAAGGGGAAGGAGCGGAAAGATCACCTCCTAGCACTGAGAAAGTTCCTCAAGAGAATTCGGAAATACGGGATGCGCCTTAATCCACAGAAGTGCACATTCGGAGTCACTGCGGGGAAAATGTTCGGCTTCATGATCACCACCCGAGGGATTGAGGTTGACCCTTCTAAAATCAAAGCCGTTCTTGAGATGGAGCCACCCCAATCAGAGAAGGAGGTCCGGTGTTTCTTGGGAAAAATTCAATTCATCAGTCGATTCATCGCCAAGTTGACCTTGACTTGTGAACCATTATTTTGACTACTCAAGAAAGACGTAAAGTTCGAGTGGAACGAGAAGTGTCAGAAAGCTTTCGAAGTGGTGCGAACTTATCTCCAGAACCCTCCGATCCTAATGCTGCCTACACCAGAAAAACCTTCGATCCTATTGATTAGCACCTAAGATTGTATAATCTTGGGGCTTTAATCCTCTAATTTGTAGCTTTTATATGTTTAAGTAGTCATTTTTATCCCATAATGCACGTAAGGTATTTTTGTGTGTATTTTAGGAAAAAATGTGCTAATAAGGTGGTTTTGGATGCCAATCAACGTTTCGGGATGGACCAAGTGTCTAGATGCCCGACGGTATACATTTCATTGTCACCGAAGCCTAACGGAGCCACAAGAAGCCTCGGAGATCGTTCGGTGGTCAAAGTTGGCGAGGAGTGAGCCAAAGTATATCAAATGAGGCATACGCATCAAGGATGGTTCCGAGGACATTCGTGGGACCAAGGCCACATGGCATACCTCCGCCAAGTCCCGTTGATCATGTAATGAAGCATTGGAAGGCCATCGGGGCACGACAAGGCATGACGGCCCAAGCTGACCCTGTTCTGCAGTTTTCACACAGAGGTACCAATACCTCATTTTTTAGGTATTGGTACCATCAAGCCGAATTAGAAGATAGTTGAGTTGGTACCAATACCTCATTTTTTAGGTATTGGTACCAATGCATTTCGACCAGCTTTCTGGGCTGAACATTTCAACCTTCTATTAATAGAAAGTTTCCACTTTTGGCATGTTTTTGGGATATTTTAGGGACCTTTTGGTCCATTGTATGGCTGATTTATAAGGCCTATAAATAGCTTTGTAAGCCATTATTGGCCATTATGTAATCTTTACACTTTAAGTCTTTTTATTTTTAAGAGCTCCATAGTTATTTCTCCCAAGCTTTTGCATTCAATTCCTCAACAACTCAAGTAAGTAGTGGTTGGATGATTAATTCTCAAGTGTTAATGTTGTAGCTAAGGCTTGGATCTACTTATAAATCAAGTTTATTTCTGTTTTTATCGATTAATCATGTTTACCTTTTCAAGCATAATTTCTAGTCTTTTTGTTATGTGTGAGTAGTTGATTAGGCTTGGCCACGGAGTGATTAACGTCATGTGACTTATTTTAATCTTACTCTTCTCAACTTAAGACTTGAGGTTTGGTTTGTAAATGTGCGTGGTTCACCTTTTATGTAACAAAACTTGTCGATGTTAACCTCCGGTGATCATATGCTTGCACATATGGTTCCGTGAGCTATGTCTCGACTTGTGTTTGCCAAAAGAACCAAAGAACTTGCTCGCTTTCCAAACCATGCTTTTAGTTCTTGACCTTGATATTTAGTTCGAATGCAAGTCTTGGCGTTGTTAACCTCCGGTGATCATATGCTTGCACATATGGTTCCGTGAGCTATGTCACACCTTGTGTTAAGCTTGTTGTTCAAACTCTATATCAAGTCTAACCATTTTCATTGCTAAATCTTCCGGTTGATAGCCTATGCCGTGCGATTCAATCGTGTTTTCGTTGAGATTGGTTAGTTGGCCTAAGTTACGGGCGTTATGAACTCCAACGCCTTGCCGCTTGTTTAATCTAGTTAAAACTCATTTCTAGTCTTTTTCATAAGAGCACTTTTCACCTTTCAAAGCAAAACCAAAAGTTGGCCGACTAAACGCCGCAAATCCTTACATCTAACAATCCTAGCAAGCTATAAAGACCATCTCTGTGGGAACGATTTCGGACTTCTGGATTTTATGCTGACAATGACCTAGCCCTATGCTCGGGGTAATTCAACCTATTTCGACGGTTAGGTTGGGACGAAGCATATTTTGGTGCCGTTGCCGGGGATCTTTCTTATATAGCTTATTGGGAGGTTCGACAAACCATTGTAAGTATTCCATTTAATTTTCCTTTGTGCATTGTATACTAATTCTAGTGGATACCTCTAACCGATCACACTATCAACTTGAGGTGTAACGAAGCTAGTGTTGGTATCTATTGCCTTTTGTTTTCTTTTCTTGCATACATATATATATTGAGGAGGTGGCATAGCCCCTCAGATTTGTCTTGAGAAAGAGGCGGCGGCATAGCCCCTCCAGTCTGTTTTTCTTATTGCAGAGCGGTTCCATAGTTCTTAATCGTTAAAAGCGAAGGTTAATGCTTGTGGTATATCGTAGTCCTCACTCAAACCGGTTGCATCGATCTAGCTCTCCACCTCGTGTTCGAAGCAATCTTCGAGCTTACTCTCCACCAAGCAGATATTCTCGACCGTATTCTCCATCAAGAACATCAATGGCAGATGAGGAAGCTCCTCCGGTTAGGACTCTTCAGGACTATTTGAATCCGGAACGGGTTACTCAATTGTCACCGATAGTTTTTCCACGGCCCACCACTGTTGCAAACACATTCGTGTTCAAATCAGACTATCATCGTTGCATTCCATTCTTCCACGGTATGGAGCGCGAGGATCCATTCCAACATATCCGGGAATTTGAGGAAGTTCTTCAATCGTTCATTAGCGGGGAGGTGCTTCTCAACCAAGCAAGATTGAGGCTGTTCCCTTTCACTTTGAAGGATAAGGCTAAGACATGGTTCCACTCTTTGAAGCCTCAATCTTTGAACACATGGGGGGAAGTGCAAGATGCTTTTCATAAGAAATTCTTCCCAGCGAGCCGAACAAAGCTCTTGATGGATCAAATCCAGGGTTTCAAGCAACGTGAGGGAGAAGCTTTCCACCAGTTTTGGGAGCGTTACAAGGATTTGCTTTCTGCGGTTCCTCACCATAACTTTGCCTTGTATCAACTGATTCACTACTTCCATATGGGCTGCACACAACAAAGCAAGCAACTGCTCGACACCATGTGCTCCGGAGGATTCATGAATAAGTCACCCGATGATGGTTGGGATTACTTAGATGAGTTGGCCAAGAAGTCATTGACTTGGAATTATGAAGATGCTGGTGATAGAGCTATGGCTAGCCAAGGTCCCGGTGGCTCCGGAAAGTTCTCCATAAATGAGCACAATGCTATCAAAACACGGATGGAGCAACTAGCACAAAAGTTGGAGAAGTTGGAGTTGAAAGGGGTAAAGGAAGTTAAGGCAGTGCGAGCGGTAGAGGAGATGTGGGCTATATGTGAAACATCGGGCCATTCCACCGAAAATTGCTTGTCTATTCCCACTTTCAGGCAACATTTCAGTAACCTCAACCTCCCGCTCGAAGAAGTTAGTGCGGTGAACCAACGATTTGAATCTTTTCCCCAAAACTTTAACCAAAGTCAACGACAACATCCCGGATTCCGTTGGAACAATCAGATTGAAGGCGGACCATCTCAAGCACCTCCCGGTTTTAAAATGCAATCATGGCGGTCTGCTCAAGGCCAAGGGCAGCCTCGTTTTCCACAAGGACCGCCAGGTTTCGCACCGTCTGGCCCGTTTCAAGGATCTAACCAATATCAACCCCCGCCAAGGCGATCTTTGGAAGATACTCTCCAATCCTTCATGCAAGCTCAATCGACTTACAACGAGAATAACACCCAAATGATGGGGGAGCTGAAGAACCAAATGGGAAAGATAACCACATCTATAGGGCTTCTCCAACAAGAAAGGGGCAAGTTTCCGACCCAGCCACAAGCCAATCCACAAGGTCAACTTCTCATTGGTAGTTCTTCGGGACCTCCGCCCGAGCAAGCTCAAGCGATCATCACTTTGAGGAGTGGCAAGGCGGTTGACAATCTAGTTATCAATCCGCCGGCTACACCTATTCTCGAGCCATCATCGACATCAACAGGTTCTACTTCAATGGAGGAGCGTATCGAGCAAGCTCCGGAGGAAGGCGGGGAATCTCCCGTTCAAGTTTCAAAGGAGGCTGACACCACTTCAAGCCCACAAGTCTCTCCCTTTCCTGCACCCTATCCTTCTCGACTGAAAAAGCTGGCTCACCCATCCAAGGATGCCGATATTCTTGACGTGTTCAAAAAGGTAAATGTTAACATCCCGTTGATGGATGCTATCAAGCAAATTCCTTCTTATGCCAAGTTCTTGAAAGATCTATGCACTCAGAAGCGCAAGCTCAATGTGCACAAGAAGGTGCTCCTCACCGAGCAAGTTAGACAAATTTTCCAAACAGATCTTGCACCTAAATAGAAAGACCCCGGATGTCCTACAATTGCAATTACTATTGGGGGTAAGAGAGTAGAGCAAGCTCTTTTGGATTTGGGTGCGAGTGTCAATTTGCTACCTTATTCGGTGTATCAAGAGTTGGGTTTAGGGGAGATGAAGCCTACACGGGTTACTCTTCAATTGGCGGATAGGAGTGTCCGAATTCCTCATGGTATGGTGGAAGATGTATTGGTCCAAGTTGATCAATTTGTATATCCGGTGGATTTTGATGTATTGGATACTTGCCCGGCGTCTTCATCGCCATTGTCTACTCCTGTTATTCTTGGGTGGCCATTTTTAGCAACCTCGGATGCTGTAATCAATTGTCCGAATGGGCTATTGAACATGTCCTTCGGCAATATGAAGATGGCGGTCAATATGTTCAACGTTGGGAGTCAACTGGGAGATGATGATGATGTTCAAGGTGTCAACTGTATCGATTCATTAGTTCAAGATCATGTGGATGAACTCTTATCCAAGGATGATTTGGAGGCATGTCTTACCGCCGAGGAAGCCGATTTTTTGGCATCGTCGGAAGGTGCGAATCTTTGTTCCTTGCTAGATGAGGAGGAAGTTTGTGGGGCTGAACCGTGGATACCTACCTTTGAGAAGTTGCCATTAATTGAGGGAAAAACTTTGCCATCTAGTGTCGAGCCGCCTAAACTTGATTTGAAGCCCCTACCTGAGCATTTGAAATATGCCTACCTTGGCGACAATAAGACTTTTCCGGTGGTGATATCCTCCACTCTTGGGCATCTTCAAGAGTTGGAGTTGCTTGCATTATTACGGCGGCGTATGAAGGCTATTGGGTGGACTATAGTCGATATACAAGGGATTTCTCCTTCCCTTTGTACTCATCACATTTATCTTGACGATAATGTGAAGCCATCACGCCAACCACAACGACGATTGAATCCTATTATGAAAGATGTAGTGCGTGCGGAGGTGTTGAAATTGTTGGATACGGGGATAATCTACCCGATTGCTAATTCTCAATGGGTGAGTCCTATCCAAGTGGTGCCTAAAAAGTCGGGGGTAACAGTTGTAAAGAATGACCAAGATGAGCTTGTGCCAACTCGGACCGTCATCGGGTGGCGTGTTTGCATTGATTACCGCAAGCTAAATGCAGTAACCCGTAAGGATCATTTCCCTCTCTCGTTCATTGATCAGATTTTGGAAAGGGTAGCTGGCCATGCCTTCTATTGCTTTCTAGTTGGCTACTCAGGGTATAACCAAATTGAGGTCACCATGGCTGACCAAGAAAAGACTACGTTTACCTACCCGTTCGGGACCTTTGCTTATAGGCGCATGCCATTCGGCTTGTGCAATGCTCCCGGCACTTTTTCGAGGTGTATGATGGGTATTTTTAGTGACATGGTGGAGAATGTAGGGAAGTATTCCCGAGCAGATGCATTTAGTTACCGAACGCGTGATGTTGGTGGAACACGTGGTGAATACAACATGACTTATCGCCGGGCAGTATGGTGAACAGGGATACGGATCAGTGATATGGGAAGTCATTGATCTATGGATTCTGTTCGGCTAGTAAAAGGCCAATGACAAGTGAAGTCAGTGATGTGAAACTAAGCTGTTCGGCAAATAGAGACATTCTCATTACGCTTGGACCAAATTACATGTGAAGTCATTGGTCCAGGCAGTCTGTTCGGCAACGAGATGGCCGAACAAGGAAAGAACCCCAAATTAATTGTTGTAGCATGGGGAATCCAGAATGTTGGTATTCCGTTAAGGAATAAGATCCCCAGAATATAGGATCTGAGAAAGATACCCAATGAGAATGGGATGTTTGGCCAGTAAAGGAAAAGAATCTTATTAGGACTCTTTTCCTTTAAACTGATAAAGGAAACGAGAATCCTTGATATCCTGGGTTTCCTATACGAGTCAGGAATCCTATGGCAATAGGAATGCTTGGGCAGCAAGCATACACAAATCTATATATATGAGGTGAACCTAGAGGAAAAAGGTACGCAATAGACTGCATAATTATTGCTTTCCTACTGATAACTAGGGTTTTGTTCTTAGTACGTGATACTAACAAAGGCATCGGAGGGCCTTTGCCACGAGAGGCAAAGGTGCACTCACTCCCTGTCTATTTTGCAGATTAGGGTTCAGACGTCGAGCTAGGGTTCCGGTGAAGAGGCACGAATAAGTCGTTGCAATCCAGTTGATCCGAAGCATCAATTGTTTTCATCCCCCTACAGAGAAGATCGTTGAGGTCTTTATGGACGATTTCTCGGTATTTGGAGACTCTTTTGAGTTGTGTCTAGCCAATCTTGATAAGGTGTTGGAACGATGCGAGGAGAAGAACCTTGTTCTAAATTGGGAGAAGTGCCATTTCATGGTAACGCAAGGCATCGTGTTGGGCCATATCATGTCATCGAAGGGCATTGAGGTTGATAAGTCAAAAATTGATCTCATTGCCAACCTCCCTACTCTCAAGTGCATCAAGGATGTCCGTTCCTTCCTCGGGCATGCCGGTTTCTACCGGAGATTTATCAAGGACTTTAGTGCTATTTCTCGGCCATAATGCCATCTGCTTTCGAAAGACGTCCCTTTTGAGTAGATGAATGATTGTGAGGAAGCTTTTCGGAAGCTTAAGTCACGCCTCACTACTCCGCCTATTGTGCAAAGTCCCGATTGGAATCTCCCGTTCGAGCTTATGTGCGACGCGAGTGACTACGCCGTCGGGGCTGTTTTAGGCCAAAGGAGGGAGAAGCAGCCTTGCATTATTTCTTACGCGAGCAAAACATTGAACGATGCTCAAATGAATTACTCCACCACTGAAAAGGAGCTACTCACGGTAGTTTTTGCCTTGGATAAATTCCGCTCCAACTTGATTGGTTCGCCTATTGTCATCTACACGGATCATGTTGCTCTCAAGTACTTGCTCACCAAGCAAGACGCTAAGGCTCGACTTATTCGATGGATTCTCTTGCTCCAAGAGTTCAATCTTACCATCAAGGACAAAAAGGGAGTGGAAAATGTGGTGGCCGACCACTTGTCACGATTGGAGTTTGAGGATCGTACATCTAAACTTCCAATCATCGATACTTTCCCGGATGAGCAACTTTTTGGTGTCTCAAGTACCCCGTGGTTCACAGATATTGTCAACTATTTGGTAACGGATTACTTCCGACACATTGGACTTCTCAAGAGCGGAAGCGGTTTCTTTCAGAAGTGAAGCACTTTTCCTATGATGATCCGTATTTGTTCAAGTATTGTCCTGACCAAATCATCCGTCGTTGTGTGCCAGCTGCTCACCAACTTGGAATCCTCCAATTTTGCCACTCTGAGGCATGTGGTGGACACTTTTCAGCGAGGAAGACCGCCGCCAAGATACAACAATGCGGTTTCTACTGGCCAACCTTACATCACGATGCTTATGCCTTTTGCAAATCCTGTGACGCTGCCAGCGGTTGGGTAAAGTCACCCGACGGGATGAAATGCCTCAAGCGAAGTTCTTAGTTGTTGAAGTATTCGATTGTTGGGGCATTGACTTCATGGGTCCGTTCCCGGTGTCGTTTGGAAACTTATACATCCTCTTGGCGGTCGATTATGTGTCAAGATGGGTTGAAGCCATTGCCACTTGTACCAATGATCACAAGGTGGTGCTCGACTTTCTTAAGGAACATATCTTGTCTCGGTTTGGGGTCCCTCGTGCCATCATTAGCGACCAAGGTTCTCATTTTTGCAACCGGCCATTCGCCGCCTTGATGAAGAAATATGGTATAATGCACAAGGTCTCCCTCGCATATCATCCTCAAACCAACGGTCAAGCCGAGCTCGCCAACAGTGAGGTAAAACGTATTCTTGAGAAAACGGTAAATCCCAATCGGAAGGATTGGTCTTTAAGATTGACCGATGCTCTTTGGGCGTATCGTACCGCATACAAGACCGTTTTGGGCACTTCGCCCTATCAGCTTGTATATGGTAAGGCATGCCACCTTCCGGTGGAATTAGAGCACAAGGCATATTGGGCTGTAAAACAGTTAAACTATCGTTTGCCCGATGCCGAAGTTCACCGTAAACTTCAATTGAATGAGCTTGAAGAAATCCGTAGAGATGCCTATGATAATACTAATATTTACAGGTCCAAGATGAAGGATTTCCATGATATGCACATTCAAAGGAAAAATTTCGCAGTTGGTTAAAAAGTTCTTTTGTACAACTCCAAACTTCATCTTTTTCTGGGTAAGTTGCGTTCCCGATGGATTGGTCCTTACATTGTGCATAATGTTTACCCTCATGGGGCCATTGAAGTCGAGAACCCCGTGAATGGGAATGTTTTTAAGGTCAATGGGCAAAGGCTTAAGCCATTTTTGGAAAATTTTCCAGTGGGGGAAATTGAGGAGGAATTGGTCGCACCGGTGTATCCGGTTGACCTTGTTGTTTGATTCAGCTATTTTATTTATGTTTGCACGGGGAGCGAAAGCGTAACCGCTGAACTTAACTGTTTGTCGGACCCGGCCCCCGGGTAGGTGGTACCCTCCATTGACTTGGGTATATGTAGCTTCGCACGCCGCTACTAAAAAAGGATCGTGTGCCCAACTCCGGTTAGTAAGGGCAATGTTTCATTTCTTGTACATATTTGCATGTTTGTTTAGTTTTGGGTTTTTCTCATTCAGAGATTTCATCAATGCATCATTGTATCGGGCTTTAATTAGTCTTTCTTTGTAGTAGTTTGCCGTTAATGATCCATGCTCACCAGATATGTTCCTATCGGGGGCAGTTTAGGTCTTTGGGTGAGACTTGATATTCCCGTGCTTTGGCGCTAGGCTCTGTCTTGTCTCACTTTGTTTCGATCATAGGGAACGCTGGGCTTAATTGCTTGGCGAGGTCAGGCGGTGAATTTTACTTCGGGCATGATGTAACAAATGTGACGGTCTAGTATAGCCACCCGTGTCTTACCTCGCCGGTGAGACACGGGAAGAAAAGTATGACTCGTAAGATTGCGTGAAAATCGGGTAGTGTTTTTACTGTTTCTTATGTATATAGGTTTGTTTGTTTGTTGGCGCCCGAATAACACGAGCCGGGCGGTTCTAATGTCATTTGTCTCTTAGTAGGTAGTTCGAGCTTAAGTCTTTTGCAGGGTGAACGTGCTACCACACCAGCCTTGGTGGATTGGGTCTAAAGTCGGAGTGAATGCGGCATTCAGGAGCCCTAGGCATGGTTGCGATTACGTGTCGCGGTTGTTAGTCCAATAAAATTTTGACTACGACCCTGTGTGACTAGCTGTGGTTCCGTTGGAAGAGCCGAAGGAGTTGACCTTGGAAGCTGTTCGTATGACAAAAGGAGACGATGACGCAAAAACCTCCAACTTGGTCGAGGTATACGGGGGTTGACATTCCCCCGGAGGTATGATTTTTTGTTCTTTCTCTCTCAATACTGTTGTTCTCCATGCTATGAGGACATAGCACATTTCAAGTTGGGGGGAGAGATATATATATACTCTATATATGTGCTTTTATTATTTTGGGTAAAATGGTAATTTTTTTCGTTTTAGTTAAACTATCCTTCCGTTGTACATAACTTTTGGAGTAATACAACTTGGCACATGCTCACTAAGTTCTTAAATGGCAAGAGTTTGATGTAATCTTGAGTGTTTATCTACATCTCAACTCGTTTGCATGATTAAAATATGAGTGATCTAGGTGTTGAGTGTGTTTTTAAGTATGTTTTACCCATATCCCGTCATTTTTGGTCTTAAACTCTTAGTTAGGTTTATAATCTCATGTTCATGCCTTGTTGTGTTTGATATCTATGTTGAATCGGTTATGGAATCTATGGCGTACTTTGGAAGTGATTCAAGGCATTCTTTGATTGGTTAAACCACAAAAGTGTCCCCTCGTCCTATTTTGTATCCTAGTCCGTGTCCTACATTTTTCTCATTAACCTAGGGATCCGGATGTTCGGAAGGTGTGTTACTATGTTGCATATGGTTTGGAGGTGTTTCGGGTGAGTTACAGGGGGTCGGAGCATGAAATGGCCAAGGAAGTAGTTTCTTCAAAAAACCAGCAAAAGGTATTGGTACCTCAAAAACCTGGTATTGGTACCATTTCTATCCAGTGGAAGACAGTTGGTTTGGTATTGGTACCTTAATTTTGTGGTATTGGTACCAAAGGTATTTTGACAGTTCCAAGAGATCAAAAGGCCCGATCCCTCCACTTTTGTTATCAAAACCCACGGCTCTCTCTCTACTCCTCCTAACCCTAACCTCAAAATACTTCCAAACACCACCAAATCTTGCATCTCCTCCATCAATCACCATGTGGCCATTCTGAAATGTTTATGGAAGAGTGAGGAGAAGAGGAAGAAAAATAAGAAGAAAAGGAGACAGCTAGTTAGAGAGGTTGGCAAGCTCAGGCATGAGTTACAATGGCATACGCAATATGTTTTGGAGGAGGTTGCATCCGTACATAAGGCACCTCCAAAAGAGGAGGTGGTCGATAGTAGTGAGGAAAATGATAAGGAGGGTGATGACGGTGATGAGGATGAGGTCTAGAGTCGGTGGTTTTAAAGTTAGAAAATTCCACATTTTATCTTGTCTTTTTATTGCTTTTGTTCAAGTTGAACTTTAACTTATGCAAGTTTTTGTAAGGCCGGCATGTGGCTTTTGACTTGGAGTTTTGTGTCGGTGGCGGTCAAGGGTAGATAACCAAGCTAGATATGGCCGCCAACACTTTTTGCTAACCGTTCTTTGCAAACCAAGGTCATTATATGCTAATGAAGTCCTCCGTTGATCCTTAGTACGGATTGATTCCTTGTTGATTCAATATTTGATGTTTAGCATAGTTAGTTTGTGGCATGCTTTTCTTTCGTAAATCAAGTTTTTTTTTAGGTGTTTAGCTATCACTCCTGTTCTTGGTGCTCTCCACATACGAGGCATAGCATTTTTGTTCACTATTGCCTACTTTTCGAGCACTTTTTGTGGGATATGGCTGCTAGTGAGTGTGTGTGTTTGCAATTTTGGCGTATCCTTTCTTTGGATGTAAATACAAGCCTTTTGTTACTTGCTTGGGACATGCTTTGTACTTAGTTATTCATTGTGTATCTAGCTGTGAGTTGAGGTATAGATGAACCGTGAAATTTGAACTCTTGCTAGTTTGGATACGTTATGAGCATGTTCCTTAGTTGTGTTATCGGAAGGATTGTTAAGTTTTAAGTTTGTTAAGTTTTATATTATGTTTGCTAGGGACTAGCAAAGTTCAAGTTGGGGGGTGTGATTAGCACCTAAGATTGTATAATCTTGGGGCTTTAATCCTCTAATTTGTAGCTTTTATATGTTTAAGTAGTCGTTTTTATCCCATAATGCACGTAAGGTATTTTTGTGTGTATTTCAGGAAAAAACGTGCTAATAAGGCGGTTTTGAATGCCAATCAACGTTTCAGGATGAACCAAGTGTCTAGATGCCCGGCGGTATACATTTCATTGTCACCGAAGCCTAACGGTGCCACAAGAAGCCTCGGAGATCGTTCGGTGGTCAAAGTTGGCGAGGAGTGAGCCAAAGTATATCAAATGAGGCATACGCATCAAGGATGGTTCCGAGGACATTTGTGGGACCAAGGCCACATGGCATACCTCCGCCAAGTCCCGTTGATCATGTAATGAAGAATTGGAAGGCCGTCGGGGCACGACAAGGCATGACGGCCCAAGCTGACCCTGTTCTGCAGTTTTCACACAGAGGTACCAATACCTCATTTTTTAGGTATTGGTACCATCAAGCTGAATTAGAAGACAGTTGAGTTGGTACCAATACCTCATTTTTTAGGTATTGGTACCAATGCATTTCGACCAGCTTTCTGTGCTGAACATTTCAACCTTCTATTAATAGAAAGTTTCCACTTTTGGCATGTTTTTGGGATATTTTAGGGACCTTTTGGTCCATTGTATGGCTGATTTATAAGGCCTATAAATAGCTTTGTAAGCCATTATTGGCCATTATGTAATCTTTACACTTTAAGTCTTTTTATTTTTAAGAGCTCCATAGTTATTTCTCCCAAGCTTTTGCATTCAATTCCTCAACAACTCAAGTAGTGGTTGGATGATTAATTCTCAAGTGTTAATGTTGTAGCTAAGGCTTGGATCTACTTATAAATCAAGTTTATTTCCGTTTTTATCGGTTAATCATGTTTACCTTTTCAAGCATAATTTCTAGTCTTTTTGTTATGTGTGAGTAGTTGATTAGGCTTGGCCACGGAGTGATTAACGTCATGTGACTTATGTTAATCTTACTCTTCTCAACTTAAGACTTGAGGTTTGGTTTGTAAATGTGCGTGGTTCAGCCTTTTATGTAACAAAACTTGTTGATGTTAACCTCCGGTGATCATATGCTTGCACATATGGTTCCGTGAGCTATGTCTCGACTCATGTTTGCCAAAAGAACCAAAGAACTTGCTCGCTTTCCAAACCATGCTTTTAGTTCTTGACCTTGATATTTAGTTCGAATGCAAGTCTTGGCATTGTTAACCTCCGGTGATCATATGCTTGCACATATGGTTCCGTGAGCTATGTCACG
The DNA here is from genome assembly GCA_019656835.1 of Rhododendron ovatum. Taxonomy (NCBI): domain Eukaryota; kingdom Viridiplantae; phylum Streptophyta; class Magnoliopsida; order Ericales; family Ericaceae; genus Rhododendron; species Rhododendron ovatum. The sequence goes on along the minus strand of CM033802.1, from coordinate 40,179,972 downwards.
CCTTGTGTTAAGCTTGTTGTTCAAATTCTATATCAAGTCTAACCATTTTCATTGCTAAATCTTCCGGTTGATAGCCTATGCCGTGCGATTCAATCGTGTTTTCGTTGAGATTGGTTAGTTGGCCTGAGTTACGGGCGTGATGAACTCCAACGCCTTGCCGCTTGTTTAATCTAGTTAAAACTCATTTCTAGTCTTTTTCATAAGAGCACTTTTCACCTTTCAAAGCAAAACCAAAAGTTGGCCGACTAAACGCCGCAAATCCTTACATCTAAAAATCCTAGCAAGCTATAAAGACCATCTCTGTGGGAACAATTCCGGACTTCCGGATTTTATGCTGACAATGACCTAGCCCTACGCTCGGGGTAATTCAACCTATTTCGACGGTTAGGTTGGGACGAAGCACCTATACTTGTCTGTCACGCCCTTGTCAATGGGGTGCATGCTGGCACAAGAAGGAGAAGATGGGGTTGAAAGGGCGATTTACTACTTGAGCAAGAAGATGGTAGGATGCGAGGAGCAATACACTTCACTGGAGAAGACATGTTGGGCGCTTGTATGGGCCATAAAGAAGTTGAGACACTACATGCTCGCTTACTCGGTGATACTGATCTCTCCGATGGATCCTCTCAAGTATCTATTCGAGAAGCCAGCACTTACCGGTAAGCTAGCGCGTTGGTTGCTCTTGTTAGCGGAATTCAAAATCAAGTACATCACTCGCAAGTCAGTAAAAGGGAGAGCGGTGGCAGAGTTTTTGGCAGATCGTCCAATTGAAGGGCCAAAGCACACAGAATTTCAATTTATGGATGAAGATGTGATGTCGACGGTCAATGAAATGTGGATGTTGTACTTCGATGGAGCCGCAAATCAGAAAGAATTCGGGATTGGCATACTGCTGGTCTCGCCTGAGGGGTCGCATATTCCCCTCGCATTCAAGTTGAACTTCGAAGTTACGAACAACGAAGCTGAGTACGAAGCATGTATTGTGGGAATGGAAGCCGCATTGGAGATTGGTGTCAAGGTGCTAGAAGTCATCGGAGATTCCAATCTCGTTGTATCGCAAGCAAATGGGGAATGGAAGGTCAGAGACGAGAAAATGAAGCCCTATCATCAGCAGCTCGATGAACTTCTCCCGAATTTTCAAAAGGTAACCTTCACGCATGTACCGAGGATGAAGAACCGCTTCGTAGACGCCCTGGCCACTTTGGCATCCATGCTGGAACTTCCAATTGGGGTGAAGCTAAGGCCTGCCATGATTAAGCAGAGGGGAAAACATGTGTACGACTATGTCATGAAAATCGACGAACCGGACGATGGACTCCCTTGGTTCTACGATATTCGGAATTTCGTCGAAAAGGGGGAGTTCCCTGTGGATTCAACTAAGAAAGATCGGATCGCACTGCAACGACTCGCATCTCAATACATCATCTATGGAGGACAATTGTATCGGCTATCTCCTTGCGGAGTTCACAAGTTGTGTGTTCACGGTGACGACATGAAAGCAGTAATTGAAGAAGTTCACGAAGGAGTTTGTGGACCTCATATGAATGGGATGATGCTGGCTAAGAAAGTGTTAAGGCTAGGCTACTATTGGTCTACCATGGAGACAGATTGCATCGAGTATGTACGCCGGTTCCACAAGTGCCAGACTCATGCCAACCTTATCCATGTCCCGCCCTCGGAGTTACACTCGATGGCAACGTCATGGCCATTCTCCGCCTGGGGCATCGATGTCATCGGAAAGATCACGCCTGCAGTTTCTAACGGTCACAGGTTCATCTTGGTGGCAGTCGATTACTTCACTAAATGGGTCGAAGCAGCTTCGTACAAAACTTTGACAATGGTTCAAGTGGCTCACTTCATCAGGCAAAACATCGTTTATCGGTATGGGATCCCTCAAGCATTCGTATTTGATAACGGTGTTCATTTCAAGGGAAAAGTTCTGGAACTCTTTGAGGAATTCAAGATCCAAGTACATCATTCAACCACTTATCGGCCACAAACGAACGGGGCAGTCGAAGCAGCGAACAAGACTATTAAGATGATTCTGGAAAAGACTACTTAGTCAGCAAGAAATTGGCACGAACAGCTACCACTAGTTTTGTGGGGATACCGGACGTCTATCCGTACACCGACAGGGGCAACACCCTACTCTTTGGTGTACGGTATGGAAGCCGTTCTCCCTATTGAGCTAGAAGTGCCATCTTTGAGGGTCATGGCGGAATGCGGGGTGGACGAAGCTGAATGGATCAGCGGAAGGTTCGAGGAACTCATGTTGTTTGATGAAAGAAGGCTGCGCGCGCTATACCACATTCAGGGCTATCAGCGAAGAATCGCACGGGCATTCAACAAAAAGGTGAAGTCAAGGGACCTACAAGAAGGGAACATGGTAGTCAAGGAAATCTGCGCGCCAATTTTTGACTTACGAGGGAAGTTCCGACCTAAATGGGCAGGGCCCTACATCATCAAGACCATCCTCTCTGGAGGAGCAGCTTCAATCGTCGACCTCGATGGCAATGAATTTGCGAATCTTGTCAATTTAGATCAACTCAAACGTTATTATCCCTGAGAGAGCTCGCTAGGCCGAAAACCGCAAGGGTGGGCGGTTCCAGGCAAAAGTTAGAGCAAGCCTGCTAGGTTGAAAACCCGAGAGGGCGGCCTAGGCAAAAGTTAAGGCAAATAATCAAAGAAAAGCTCGCTAGACCGAAAACCCGAAAGGGCGGTACTGGGCAAAATTTAGAGCACAAAAGGAGAGTGTCAATACCCGAGTGAACCCGTAGCCTGAACTACGTGCGGGCCTGATTCTCTTTTACGGGGGATACGTAGGCAATCTCATCCCGAGATTCAGTCCTAATTCCTAAATATCAAAATCCGATCCAAAATCAAGTCCAAATTGACAAATCCAAAACGCTTTTCAGAGCCGCATGTGATCAAATGAACCGAAAGGGGGAAACCCTTAATCAATTGATTTTATTCAGATTACTTCTTTATTACAAGCTGAGCATGAAAATGAAAAGGCACAAAATCAAAGCACACTTTTTATTTCAAAGTCTGGCAAAGTAAGCAGTCAACCCATCCTTGCCTTCACATCTCTCCTTAGCCATTTGCGGCGTCACGTCCTGCTATCCTTAGACCCCTTAATAAGGAATTACGGCAAAACATATGCGGAAGCGATTAAAAAAAAACTTCACTTAAATTTATGGGGTCTATTAATAAAAGTAACCATAAACAAGTTTTGGCAAAATAAGCACAACCCGTTTGGTCTAGAGCATTCCATACATTGATAACTTTCAAGACATCATAATTACATTAGTATGGACATCCATAACCTTTTCCTAAAATACATAACTTACGTACACACTTTGCAAAAATATATACATCCTTGATCATAAGGGAACAAGTACAAAACATGGCCAAAATACAAGTCTTCTTTCTACTTTCTTTCTATATGCAAAACGATTCCATGAAGCCCAAACTTGCACAAAACATTGCACCTATAAGCTATCATACTTCATCACCTCAAATTGGTAATTAAATCGTCAGCTGAAAGCTCAGTGAGTAAAACTCATACTTTAATTTGTGTTTTGATTATTTAGCAAACATACAGCACACTAGTTATGAACATTTAAAAGAAATCCAAAAGATATTTTACATGAAAGCATAAAGTACTCGAACACAATTACATAGCCAATACCACCAAGTTTATCACACACATATACATACTTGACACATATCGGGATCCCGGTCGATTATTGGTACCCATAGGCAAGGGCACATACCTGGATATTATAGAACCCTCCAGGAAGGCACATATTGGATATTATAGAACCCTCCAAAAGGGCACATAATGTTGGCTATTGTGGAACCCACCAGCAGGCACATACGGTAAAGCAACGGCAAGACATACATACTTCGTAAAACAAAACTTGTAACATACATACTTCGAACATCTTAGGAAATACATTAATGAACATTTTCATTATGACATAGCACTCAAAACACTTAGACATATCACTTCATAACTTAGAAAATCAAGCCACACTTCATAGAAAAGAAAAGTTTATAAAATTTCCCCAATTCAAAGTATGAGGTTACTCACTTTCCTTTGCACTTCAAGTAAACATCAACTTGCGTCCCTTATATCCTTCTCTTGTTCACCGAATCCTACATATTGTATATGAACACACATCATTTACACAAAGAACTCGTAATATGATACACATGCATGATTCCCTAAAAAAAAATGACAAGTTAACCATGATCCGCTCCAATAATTCTTGAGGATAAATCACAATGAACTAGGTCTCTAAAATTTTAACGCATAAAGGGGACTCATATTCACATGGTATCAAATTTTCTTGAGGATTTACGTGGCCAAGAACTTCTCTTAAAAATTAGAAGAATAAGGAACAAAACTGCAGAATTCAACACAGTCCAAAACAGAACGCAGCTCAATAAACGAATTGTTTAAAATTATTCTCTTTGAGTTTTACTCTAATTTTTGGACCCAATACACTAGACACATATGGGTACCTCACATAAAAATTTCAGAAAATATCGTGATGAGAAACTAGGTCAAACACACCAAAAATCGAAGGCCAAAACAGAGATTCAGCAGTAGCAGTAAAACAGAGTGCAGTCTAGTGCGAGAGTTTTCTAGACTTCGTTTTAAGGAATACTAATCCCAAATTTTTACACAACATTATACACTCACTTAGGAACATCCCATAAAAATTTCGTAATTTTTGAAGATGATTTACTAGGTCTAAAAATTCGTGGCTTAGGGTACAAATTCCAGTAAATTCCTTGACAGATTTCTTTTCAAACTCACTACAAGAAAATTTACCTCTTTTAGGTTTAAACCATGGATTGAGAGAGCTTCAAACACTTGTGTGAGAGATGGATTTAAGATTGAATCTTGCTCCAAGAACTTGATTGAACTCTAGAATCAAAACCATAGAAGTAGAAGATGGGGAGCCTTCTTGATTTTTTTTTTCTTGAGAGAAGTGAGAGACATAGAATGTTGGAAGGAATGAGAGGGTGGGGGGTGTTATTATTTTCCTTCTTCAATGTCTGGAATTGTCTAGAAAAGGGGTGATCTAATTATCTAATGAACCCTCACATAATATTCTCTTCAAAGAAGGACCCAATAATATTTTCACATTGACCCCTAACCTTGTTTTATGAATCCCTATATTTTGTCTTAGGAAATTTAACTCATAACACATAAATCATATGCATGATATATAATTTAAACATAATTCGTTTGTGTCTCATAGCACATAAATGACACGTAAGCACTTAAAACCACATAATTTAACAGCTATAATTAACTTATACTTAAACAAGCATGATTAGCATAAGTAAACACCTTGGGTGTCACATTCTTCCCCCCTTAAAGAGTTTGGTCCCCAAACTAACGTACCTTGGGTCTCAAATAAATGAGGATATTTCTCTCGAACCTCGTCCTCTCTTTCCCACGTAGCTTCCTCCACAAGATGATTTCTCCATAGTACTTTTACCAAAGGAATCGTCTTGTTTCGCAATACTTGATCTCGTCGGTCCAAAATCTCAACCGGTTGCTCAACATAACTCACGTCATCAAGAATTTCCAATGGCTCGTATTCCAAAACATGACTTGGATCATATACATACTTCTTCAACATAGATACATGAAAAACATTATGCACATTCACCAATCCCGAGGGTAATGCAAGTCGGTAAGCCACCGGTCCAATTCGTTCCAATATTTCAAATGGGCCAATGTATCTAGGACTTAACTTTCCCTTCGTCCCAAAATGATAAACTCCCCTTTTTGGTGACACTTTAAGGAACACGTGATCCCCAACCTGAAACTCCAAATCCCTTCGTCGATTGTCAACATAGCTCTTTTGTCTACTTTGTGCGGTTTGCAATCTTTGTTGAATCAACTTGATTTTATCTATGGTAGTCTTTACCAACTCTGGTCCAATCAACTTCCTTTCTCCCACTTCTGTCCAACAAACAGGAGTTCTACAACGTCTTCCGTACAATGCTTCAAAAGGTGCCATTCCAATGCTTGAGTGAAAGCTATTATTGTACGCAAATTCCACCAATGGCAAATGTCTTTCCCAACTTCCCTTTAAATCTAGTACACATACTCGAAGCATATCTTCAAGTGTTTGGATTGTCCTCTCACTTTGCCCGTCAGATTGTGGATGGAAAGCTGTACTAAACCTCAACTCCGAACCCATAGCCTTTTGCAAACTTTTCCAAAATCTCGATACAAATCTCGGATCTCTATCGGACACAATAGATACCGGAGCACCATGCAATCGAACGATCTCCTTAATATATAACAATGCAAGTTTCTCCAATGAAAAAGTTATCGCCATAGGTAGAAAATGTGCAGATTTAGTTAACTGATCCACAATCACCCAAATGGAATCATTACCGTTTGGAGTTCTTGGCAATCCCACAACAAAGTCCATAGCTATATGCTCCCACTTCCATTCTGGAATAGACAAAGGCTGAAGCAACCCTGCTGGATTTTGATGTTCGATCTTGACTTGTTGACATGGCAAGCACCGCGACACATAATTTGCTATTTCCATTTTCATGCCTGGCCACCAATACAATTCCCGCAAATCTTGGTACATTTTGGTACATCTTGGATGGGCTGCAAATCGTGAGTTATGTGCATCTTCTAAAAGTCGCTTCTTGACATCTGCATCATTGGGTACACATATTCTCTCACGAAATTTCAATATGTCTCCTTGAAACGAGAAATCAAGCCTCTTACCTTTACCCATCTCCTTACAAATATTTATTAGACTTTCATCTTCTTTTTGAGCTAGCTTAATTTGCTCGAGCAAAATAGGTTGAATTGTCAAACTCATAAGAATAGCACTTCTTTCATGCGTGACCACTTCAATCTCCAACTCTTCTAGCTCTTTAATTAATTTGGGCTGTGCGGTAATCAAATTAGCTAGACTTCCCGAAGACTTCCTACTTAAGGCATCAGTGACCACATTAGCTTTACCGGGGTGATAATTTATGCTCAAGTCATAATCTTTCATCAACTCCAACCATCTTCTTTGTCTCAAATTTAACTCCTTTTGCGTAAATAAGTACTTTAAGCTCTTATGATCTGTGAAGATTTGACAAGTCTCACCATACAAATAATGTCTCCAAATTTTCAAAGCAAAAATCACTGCTGCCAACTCTAGATCATGTGTAGGATAGTTTCTCTCATATGGCTTCAATTGTCGAGAGGCATAAGCAACTACCTTATCATTTTGCATTAGCACACAACCCAATCCCTTATGTGATGCATCGCTGTAGATTACAAACCCACCTGAACCTGAAGGAATAGTTAACACCGGGGCCGTAACGAGTCGATGTTTCAGCTCTTGAAAACTTTGGTCACATTCGTCACTCCACTTAAATGCAACATGTTTCTGCATCAATCTTGTCATAGGCAATGCTATCTTTGAAAAATCCTTTACAAACTTACGGTAGTAGCCTGCTAACCCCAAGAAACTTCGTATCTCAGTCACTGTAGTGGGTCTAGGCCAATTCATCACTGCTTCAACCTTATTTGGATCCACCGAGATACCATCCTTTGATACAACGTGGCCAAGGAAAGCAATACTAGTAAGCCAAAATTCACATTTCTTAAATTTAGCATATAACTTCTTCTCTCTGAGAGTTTGCAACACTATCCTCAAATGTTCCTCATGTTCTTCCATACTTTTAGAGTACACTAATATATCATCAATAAAAACAATCACAAAAATGTCCAAGAACGGCTTGAAAATTCGATTCATTAAATCCATAAATGCAGTTGGTGCATTTGTTAACCCAAAAGGCATAACCAAAAACTCGTAGTGCCCGTACCTTGTTTTGAATGCAGTTTTGGAAACATCTTCTATCTTCACCTTCAATTGATGATACCCTGACCGAAGGTCAATTTTGGAAAACACTTGTGCACCTTGCAATTGATCAAGCAAATCATCAATTCTAGGTAGTGGATACTTGTTCTTGATTGTCACTTTATTGAGTTCTCGATAATCCACGCAAAGCCTCATAGTACCATCTTTCTTCTTTACAAATAACACTGGTGCACCCCATGGAGATGTACTTGGTTGAATAAATTTCTTATCTAACAACTCTTGAAGTTGTGCCTTCAACTCTTTCAACTCAACCGGAGCCATTCGATACGGTGTCTTTGAAATTGGTTGAGTTCTGGGAAGAACATCTATGGAAAAATCAATCTCTCGATTCGAAGGCAAACTTGGCAAATCCTCAGGAAATACATCTAGAAAATCTTTCACCACAGGAATATCACATACATCAAGCTCTTTAGATCGTGTATCAATGATACTATATAGATACCCTTGGCATTTCTTTCTAAGCAAACGACGGGCATGCATGGCTGAAATAAGATAAGGGGGTGACACAACTCCTTTTCCTTGAAAAACAAGGTCACTTTGAGATGGATGTTTAAATATGACTTTCTTTTCTACACAATCAATTGATGCATGATGCTTAGTCAACCAATCCATACCAAGTATAACATCAAAATCTCGAATATCAAGAGGAATCAAGTCAACAAGCATGGTAATTCCTCCTACCATGATATCACATAATTTGTATGTAGAAGTGCTAGACATGGAAATTCCTGAAGGAGTAGATACACATAGCATATAGCCTAATGGCTCAAGAGGTGTGGATAGGCATGAAGCAAACCGATAAGAAACGAATGAATGTGTAGAACCCGAATCAATAAGAACATGAGCAGGACGACCACAAATTAACATAGTACCTGAAACAACGGAATTAGAAGCGGGAATATTTCCGGGAACCAAAGCAAATACCCTTCCTTGTCTCATTTGATCATTCCTTCCAATGCTCTCCTTGCCCTTTGAAGAACCCGATGTAGAAACATTTTGTCTCGATGCGTTTCCAATCTTGTTCATCGGACAATCTCGAATATGGTGACCCTTTTGACCACATTTGAAACATTCCCCCGAAAGTAGACGACATGGTTGTCCCGAATGGTTTTTCCCACATATGGAGCATGGTTGTCCATTTCCACCTCTCGGCATGAAGGAACCCACACTTGAACCCTTCATGTTTTGCTTCTTGAAATTACTAGAGCCTTCATTTCGATTGTGAAATTGATTGCGATAGTGAAATTTATTGCTCTCATTACTTCCAGCTCTCTTATGATCTCTTCTCTTTGCAAGCTCTTTTTCATCACTCTCAAATATCAAAGCCCTATCAAGAACCTCGGCATAGGTAGGTAACTTCAACAATTTGACTTTAGTTTTGAAATCATCTTTCAACCCTCCTTCAAATTTTCTTGCTTTCTTGTCTTCCGTATCAACAACATAAGTGGCAAAACGAGACAATCGAGTAAACTTCGCAGCATATTCAGTCACTGTCATGTTGCCTTATTGCAAATTTAAGAACTCAGCAATCATTTGCTCTTTCACTGAAGGAGGAAAGTACATTGCATTAAAGACTTCCTTGAAACGGTCCCATTTCATATTTGGTTCACTCTCTTTGATAGTTAACCACCACCTATAAGCCTCATCGATAAACATAAAAGTGGCCAGCTTCACCTTTTCTTCTTCTGAGCATTCCATCACTTCGAAAATTTTCTCCATTTCAAGAGTCCATGATTGTGCAACCAATGGGTCTTGTTTGCCATCAAACGCTGGTGGTTTAAGCTTTTGAAACTGTTCAATGTGGGATCTTGTATGCGAAACTTCTGGGTGATGATTGTTGTTATTTTTGATCACTTCCATCAACCCTTCTAGCACCCTCTCCATCGTTTGAGTTGTGGAAGCGACTTCACTCATGCTAGAATATTACACAAACAAAATTATATGCAAAACAATATTTTTTTTTTCAACAAACCAACAAGATAAGTATTACGCAATAATATTTACCAAATAACCACATTCATATTTGAACATATACACAGAACAAAACTTATATACACATCAACAATACTTATTCATCTTAGCTTTATCAATCTAGAAATACATTCTGAAATATGATTCTAACTCATATGCACTTAGGTCCAGGCTAACGCATGCTCTGATACCACTCTGTCACGTCCCGCTATCCTTAGACCCCTTAATAAGGAATTACTGCAAAACATATGCGGAAGCGATTAAAAAAAACTTCACTTAAATTTATGGGGTCTATTAATAAAAGTAACCATAAACAAGTTTTGGCAAAATAAGCACAACCCGTTTGGTCTAGAGCATTCCATACATTGATAACTTTCAAGACATCATAATTACATTAGTATGGACATCCATAACCTTTTCCTAAAATACATAACTTACATACACACTTTGCAAAAATATATACATCCTTGATCATAAGGGAACAAGTACAAAACATGGCCAAAATACAAGTCTTCTTTCTACTTCCTTTCTATATGCAAAACGATTCCATGAAGCCCAAACTTGCACAAAACATTGCACCTATAAGCTATCATACTTCATCACCTGAAATTTGTGCATATTCGAATGTAACTTTGCTCAAATCGAACTATAGAATATATGTGCATGTTATACCTGAGTGGCAGCAGGAGAAGTGGTCACAGGGGCAGGTCTCGTCTGAAGGGTTCTCCCCTTAGCACAGTCCTTCAAGAGGTGGCACATCCCCACCATCAGCATCACAGCCTGCTCAGCCCACTCTCGCGGCACCTGCAGAATGATCCAAGATTCAGAATATGCAAACAAGGAATGGTCAATATGCAAAGCAAGCAGAAATGTTGTTTATACCTGAGCAGGAAACCGCATCGGCGGCTGTGGGAGACGTGGCACGTCGATCACCTCCCGTGCGCCCGACGAACTAGTCACGCCTATAGTCCACTTCAGCATCGACAACGCCGGTGGTGCTGAAGTCTCCGCAGTCTCTGGAACCCTCGTGCTCCCTTCTCCTCTACCTCCAGTAACTACACCTCGCCCACCAGCAGGGGCTCTAGCACCTCGTCCCCGACCCCGTGCAGAGCGACCACCGCGCTCCGCTCTCATCCCTCCAAGCTCCACTCCAGCTACCCGTCTCTCGAACTCCTCCTCCACCCCCAGGCTTCTCGCCAAGTACCGATCTGCATAAGCTGCGTAGTCCAAGGAGCATCGAAGGTGCCTCTCTAGATCTGTGTCCGGCACGGTGAACAGCTCAAGCTCAGCGCGAGTGTAGGACCCAGTCCTCTACACGCATGGAGGAAGCAGCCCAGGAACCACGAACGCTGGAAGACCAAGTGACTGTCGAGTCACTCGATCCCCCAGGTACCACTGCCAGCCCAGAGGGCACTCCAGTAGGACCCTGCTCCGTGTCACCTCCCGACTCCTCGGAAGGAAGTCAACCTCCATCCCCGCCCACCTATCCCAGCGGACCTGCAATTCAAATTTTGGATTCACTCATAAGTCTACTCGCCGAAAAACTTAATAAAAGAAAAGCAAGAATTGTCGATCGTACCATAACCCCTGTCAGGTTATCCAGCCAGCGCCGAAAAGTCATCACCTCCCCTCGTCGCTCCTTCGCTCTCCGATACGCCTTACCCCAGGCTAAGCCGCGTGGAAGTAAGTTCGGGTTTGTACAAGTATTCTCGTTTGGGAACATCCCGAGAACCTCGTAAGCCCAAAGCTGCAAGTTTTGTAATTCAAGTCGAATCAATCTCAAATGCATAATTCAAGTCGAAAAGCCGTCGAAAACAATTCAAAAGAAATAATTCAAAGTTATACCTCAAACACCCGCCAGTACCCTCCAACTCCCCGAGAAGCAGCTCCAAGGAGACAGTAAAGCATGCACAGAGTAGCACCTCCCCTGTCAAAGCGTCCCGCCTGTCCCAAGTCAACCAAGCCCGCTAGGTAGCACAGGTGCACTCGACTACACTTGTTCGGGAACAGAGAAGCCCCGAACAAGTATAGCAAGTATGCTCGGGCCATCTGGGCCACCTCCACGTCGGTCGCAGGCTCATGGTCCCAGTACTCCACGAACTGCCCGTAAGCTGCCATCCCCCCGCTGTGGCGTGGCACTCGCCTGAAGAACCACCTCAAAGCCGCGTCGTCTAGCACCAGACTCGAGTCGTAGGGGATCGGGTCTCCCCCAACCCTGAGCCCTGTGATCGCCGCGAAGTCGAGTGGCGTCACCGTCATCTCCCCGAACCGGAAGTGGAAGGTATTGGTGGTGTCCCACCACCTCTCCGCTAGCGCTGTAAGCATAACCCGGTCCACCCTCACCATTGTCAACAGCTGTACAAAGGGTCCGAACCCTGCTACCTCCACCAATGCTCGCACCCTCTCAGGCAAGGCCTTGAAGTGCGCTAGTGAGCTGGCTGAGCCCCTGTGGCCGTACACGTCTGTCGTGCGCTATTTCAACAAAGCAAGAAATAGCATCAAATCTCAAGCAGGAAATAAAATTTGAAGTAATTTGCGAAATTCAAGAAAAGATAGTGATTGGAAACTCACCGTGGCCCACCCAGAGGAAACGTGTGAAGCTCGGTCCGGGAGAAGCATCTCCTTAGGGTAGTCAGCGTAGCCGGGGACGTAAGCTATCATCCCCACAGGCTCAAAAAAGTGAAGTCGAGGAGCATATGTAGCCAGAGTGAACTCGGGCCGCTCCCCCGCCAAGTAAGCTCGCCGCTCCTCCAAGTAGGATTTCGCCTCGTCTACTGCACTAACCCGTACCTCAACCGCCGCCTCGGCATCCACCCTATCCCCTCCCGACTCCTCTGCCTCTGGTACAACCACCTCCGGAGTGCCCGAGCCCGCTCCGCTCAGCAAAGCCCCTAAAAGCAACGCCGAAGCCCGATCCTCAGGCGTACTAGCGTCCCTCAGCACCGCCGCAACCCCAGAATCGAGACCAAATGCATCCAATATATCCTGAGGCTCCGCGTCCTCCAGGAAGTCCCCATCCGCGAAGGGAACAGGGCGTGAGGCCCCGATCCCGCTGTCCCCACTCCTCAGCTCTAACACCATCGCCGTCCTCAGCACCAGCGTCTCACTGAACTGTCCACCAACTACCTCCTCACCACCGCGGTCAGCTATTCCCCCGTCGCTCACCCGCTCGGCAGTCGCAAACAACTCCTCCACGGTGGGAGTGAGAGGCCTGCCCGAACCCCGGCCTCCACTGCCTGAACCTCTGTCCCTGCTGCTGGAGCCTCCTACTGCCACCACCTCTGCACCCTCACCGGCAGCAGCCGCCACTGAACTCCCTCCGGCACCCCCTGGTCGCCAGCAGCCGCCACCACCGTGGCACCGATCGTGGCGTCCCTGTCGCTAGGCTCCGCCCCTGCGCCACTGCCATTCCCCCCAGCTGCCACCACCGTGGCACCAACCATGACCTCCTGACCGCTGGGCTCTGCCCCATCGCCGCTGCCGACCACCCCGTCTTCATCCCCCCTCGCCATGCCAAGATCGAGAGAGAGAGGATCGTGAGTGAGAGAGAGAGAGGATCGCAAGATCGTGAGAGAGAGGATTGAGAGAGTGAGAGCAGTCGTGAGAGAGGGAGAGCAGTCGATCTGGTTCTCGAGCGCTCGAGAACCAGGGTTTTAACCCCCAAATCAAAAAAGGAAGATGAAGGGGCGGTGGACCCCAGCGATGGTCCCGAGCGCTCGACACCACTCCCGAGTGCCCGGGAGTGGGTCCAGAGCGCTTGACTCTTTTTGTCACCATGCCTTTTTTTTTTGCTTTTCGTATGCTCGTGCATTTCACCTTGATTAATGATTATTGTCTTTCAAGAATTTTTACAAAATCAATCTCAGTCCTGTTTAAGTCCGAGTCGAGACAAAGCAATCGATGGCGGATTTTGTTTCGTGATCTATTCTGGATCATCCTCGTTTGCCCAAAAAGTTCTGCTTAGAGGTCGATAAAAGTTTCCTAAATTCTACAATCGTCGATGTATTCGCAAGAAGTTTTACCCAGCACGTAATATTTCTTTCATCATGTTGTCCACCGAACAGAGTAGCAGATGGGCCCCATTTCTTGCTTCTATCATTATCAAAGCATTTGTCGATCTCTTTCTAGTGCATGCATTACACGTGTTTGCATTTGCCCCAAAGAACTACGCTGGTCTGATCCCTACAAACGGGGTACGTAGGCAGTCTGAAAAGACACGACCTCATGCATTGAGTGCTTGTATGCTTTTTATTTGCATTTAATTCATAAATTGAGGATTCGATTTGGCTCAAATTGGGTTGTCTCGATCTTTGGGCGACACTTGCATCCAAACATGATGCCAAGCGCCGTCCAAAGAGGGGCAACTGTAGACACCCCAATTTGGACTTGTCGAATTTCATTAATTTGTGGCCCTGAGGCTCCCCGATGATGAATATGGATCAAAACAAGCCATGTACCAATTGAGACATTGCTCCTTAAAGGATTTGAGAAAGGAAATGGTCAAAATCATTCCCAAGCACTTGAAAGCAGTCCCAAGTGCTCCAAACTATTTTCCAAAAACCATTGGCTTGGCTCACTCTCGAGCACTCGAGAGTGAAGTCCCAAGCGCTCGAGACCACTCCCGAGCACTCGAGACCTCTCCCAGTGCCCAATGGGTGAAAAAGATTCCCACTATCCATGCAAGCCATCATTGCATTCCCTTTTAACCGGCTGAGGGGAGTCAACACTCAACCTCAGTCAGAGAAGATATCAGCTGAAGATTTCTTTCAAAATCATTTCATTTTCAAAACCATGGGTTATATGCTCTATATATATACCTAGCTTTTCAACTGGAAGAGGGGACCAAAAGTACTCTCTCTAAAAAACCTCTCCTCTTTTCTCTCTCTTGTTCAAGGGAAAAAGCTTTCAAACTCAAAACTTCCTTCCCAACTTCAAAGGTTCTTGTCAAAATCATCAAGGAAAAGGGCAAGAAATCTGGAACACTCTTAGCTTCTGATCTCTTGTCTTTTTCACTCTACATTCACCTTTCACAACCATCCAAGGAGCAAAGTGTCAAGCAAAGGTAGAAATATTTCTATCCTTGGTTCAAATCAAGAGGCTGTTCTCCCTTTTGAGGGGGGTCTCTCAGCCTGTCCCAGTCCTTAATGATGGGTGCATGGTTGGAAGACCTTAGTGAAAAAGCAAGAGCAAAGAGCCCACGAATAATGTTTTCCCAAAACCCCTATTGGAAACACTCTAGAGTGCTCCAGAGTGATCCTGAGCGCTCGGGACTATTTCTAGTCCCATGCATGGCATTTTGGTAAGCAGTAGGCTGGGGGTGAGGTGCACTTTCAAATAAAATGGTTTTATTCTGGCATGCAGACACAGAAGATCATTTTTCCTAAAACAGAAATGTTTCTTATGAATCTCAAGTAAGAACAAAGTTTTCCTAAGTTAAAAAAATAAGATATTCTCTTGTTGAAAACTTAGATAAGGGTGTTTGCATGATGAAGTGGTGCCATTTTCTATTTGAGAGTAAGCTAGCATTTAGCTCACTCCCAAGCGCTCGAAGCCATTCCCAAGCGCTTGGGAGTGCATGCACGCCATTGCATTTCACTCTCCCAGTTTTTCGTGTTTTCTGAGCTTCTGCATGCATAGATGTGTACATTTGCTCTTTTAAATTGTAGATCTGTTCGTGCAATGGCAAGGATACATGATTTGAAAACTTGAGGTCCTATCTCAGTCTTTCAAGTCCTCTACTGAGCCAGTGGTCTGCTTAATAGTATTTCATTTTGCAGTCTTTACATTATGTTTTGTCAGTATTAACAGAATGTGCAGGTGGGGGTTCAGACACTCCCAAGCACTCGAGAGTGCTCCCAAGCGCTCGAGAGTGAAGCCAGTGAGCAGTGTTTCATTTCCTATTATCTTACTGTCTTTCATCACATAATCACCCCCCTATACACGTGCACCAGCATATACTGTTATTTGGCACCCTATTTGTGGCTAACAAATTCTGCAGGATTTGGTCGGTAACACTCCCAAGCGCTCGAGCAGCAACGAGCTTACCTCTCCGCAAGGGTGGGGCTTCCCCGAAGGGTTACAACACCAATGCATCATCAAGGAAGCTTTCCAACGGGACAATGCCATAGCCAATGTAGGACCACCGGCTAGCGCATGACGCCTAAACGACATGCTTACCCCTCAGCAAGAAGGCATTCCCTAAATGAACACCAATGCATCGTCAAGGAAGAATTTTTAAAATACAACTTTGCTTACCCCTCAGCATGTAGGCATTCACCAAAGGAAACGCCAATGCGTCATCAAGGAAGATTTTTGCAAATTCATTTTTTAATTTTTTGACGAACAAATAAAATTAGTAAAAATTTGGCTTCACATAAAAGCATCAACAAACTTGCCTCTCCTTAACGGTGTCCCCACCACTATGGGTTTCAACACCATTGCATCATTAAGATAGTTTTTTCAAAGGGACAAGGCCGTAGCCAATGGATGATATCCATCGGGATTGTGCCATAGCAAATGGATATCCATCAGCCGGCGATCACGGCCAAGGCAACAAGCATACCTCTCAGTAAGGAGGCATCCCTCGAAAAGGACGCCAATGCATCATGGAGGAAAATTACCCAAGGGACAGTGCCATAGCCAATGGAGAACCATCAATCGGCGCCCACCGCCTAAGCGACAAGCTTCTCCCTCAACAAGGAGGCAATCCCTGGGCTACGCAATGTGGCATTAGGAATCAAAGACCATTAGCCAATTTCGCTTTTCCGTACAGAGACACCAATTCGTCATCGGGATTGTGCCATAGCCAATGGATATCGATCAGCCGGCGCTCACCACCAAGGCGACGAGTTTACCTCTCAGCAAGGAGGCATCCCCCGAAAGGAACACCAATGCATCATGGAGGAAGATTACCGAAGGGACATTGCCGTAGCCAATGGAAGAGATCAATCGGTCGGCGCTCGCAACCCATCTCATTGAAATAGACGACAAGCTTACCTCTCAATAAGAAGGCATCCCCCTAAGGGAACACCAATGCGTCATCGAGGAAGAATTTTCGAGCAGCAATGAGCTTATCTCTCCGCAAGCGTTGGGCTTCCCCGAAGGGTTACAACACCAATGCATCATCAAGGAAGCTTTCCAACGGGACAATGCCATAGCCAATGTAAGACCACTGGCCAGCGCAGGACGCCTAAACGACATGCTTACCCCTCAGCAAGAAGGCATTCCATAAATGAACACCAATGCATCGTCGAGGAAGAATTTTTAAAATACAACTTTGCTTACCCCTCAGCATATAGGCATTCACCAAAGCAAACGCCAATGCGTCATCAAGGAAGATTTTTGCTAATTCATTTTTTGATTTTTTGACGAACAAATAAAATTAGAAAAAATTTGGCTTCACATAAAAGCATCAACAAACTTGGCTCTCCACAACGGTGTCCCGGCCACTATGGGTTTCAACACCGGCCACTATGGGTTTCAACACCATTGCATCATTAAGATAGTTTTTTTAAAGGGATAGGGCCGTAGCCAATGGATGAGATCCATCGGGATTGTGCCATAGCAAATGGATATCCATCAGCCGGCGCTCACCGCCAAGGCAACAAGCATACCTCTCAGCAAGGAGGCATCCCCCGAATGGGACACCAATGGATCATGGAGGAAAATTACCCAAGGGACAGTGCCATAGCCAATGGAGAACCATCAACCGGCGCTCGCTGCCTAAGCGACAAGCTTCTCCCTCAACAAGGAGGCAACCCCTAGGCTACGCAACGTGGCAGTAGGAATCAAAGACCATTAGCCACTTACGCTTTTTTGTGCGGGGACACCAATGTGTCCTCTGGACTGTGCCATAGCCAACGGATATCCATCAGCCGGCGCTCACCGCCGAGGCGACGAGCTTACCTCTCAGCAAGGAGGCATCCCCCGAAAGGGACACCAATGCATCATGGAGGAAAATTACCCAGGGGATAGTGCCATAGCCAATGGAGAACCATCAACCGGCGCTTGCCGCCTAAGCATTAAGCTTCTCCCTCAATAAGGAGGCAACCCCTGGGCTACGCAACGTGGCATTAGGAATCAAAGACCATTAGCCAGTTACGCTTTTCCGTGCGGGGGCACCAATGCATCATCGGGACTGTGCCATAGCCAACGGATATCCATCAGCCGGCGCTCACCGCCAAGGCGACGAGCTTACCTCTCATCAAGGAGGCATCCCCCAAATGGGACACCAATGCATCATGGAGGAAAATTACCCAAGGGACAGTGCCATAGCCAATGGAGAACCCTCAACCGGCGCTCGCCGCCTAAGCGACAAGCTTCTCCCTCAACAAGAAGGCAACCCCTGGGCTACGCAATGTGGCATTAGGAATCAAAGACCATTAGCCAGTTACGCTTTTCCGTGCAGGGACACCACTGCATCATCGGGACTGTGCCATAGCCAACGGATATCCATCAGCCGGCGCTCACCGCCAAGGCGACGAGCTTACCTCTGAGCTAGGAGGCATCCCCCGATGGAAACACCAATGCATCATGGAGGGTGTGAGTCTGCAAGCATTCCCAACAGGACTCAAAAGCACGAGCTTTTGAGACCAAACGGCCATGGAGTTCTAGTTTCTACCCGATAGTGTCATCATTTGCTCTGCCATTCCTTGGCTAGGCCTTGCCTTTACACAGGCATTTTTTTCTAGCATTACCAACGCGTCATCTCTTTACGGGTTTCTGAGGCCAAACTGCCAACAATTGCCCGACATAGTTTTTCTTTACCCGATAGAGTCATGCTTTGCCCCACGGGACGGGTAAAAATAACGTTTCACCTTAGGGGTATTTCAGTCTTTTTTTTGAGCATTACCCACGGGTAGTTTTTCAAGGGGTATCCAAGGCCAAATGGCCAAGAATTGCCCGATAGAGTCCTGCTCTGCTCGATAGAGCTATGCATTGCCTTGCGGGACGGCTTAAATAGCATTTCGATTCAGGGGCATTTTGGTCTTTTTTTTGGGCATTACCAACGGGTAGTGTTTTCTTGAGTAACCGAGGCCAAATGGCCAAGAATTGCCCGGGTGGTCTCAATAGCAACGTGCCTTGGCACCCGACGTCGGGTGGCCACGGCTTCCCCAAGGGAGGGACACCACCCCCCCTATAGTCCCTTGTGGCAGGAAGGAACATCAATGTGTCCGAACTGAAGCAATGGGGGTTTTTTTGAGCATCACAACTTTTTTGCATGAACTTTGAATTGGGACATCTTCACAAAAATATGAAGCAACTCCTCCAAAAAATTCAGAATTTTTTGCCAAAAGGATAATTTTATATTAATTAAACAAAAAATAAATATATAAAAATGATAAAAAAATACAAAAAAATACAAAAAAGTAAAAAAAAATCACGAAAAATCATAAACAAGCTACACAATAATTATGTAAATATATTGGGTTGAAAAATGAGGCATCTATAATAGAAAATGTTTAAATTAAGACTTAAAAACGTCTAAAAACAAAAATTAAAAAAGATTAAAAACAAACATTGCGAAATTCCCCAAAGGTGGTGACTAAACATGAGTTTTTGGGGACTTTTGACAAAGATCATATTGATACTTGCATTGATTTGCCCGGCGACAAGCTACTTTTTCGCTGGTACCCACCAAATTTATAGTCGTTACCCAGCAACTTGGTTGCCGATACCCAGCATCACCCGACAACTTGGTTGCCGTCACCCAGCAAGTTTTTAGCCGATACCCAACATTACCCAACAACTTTGTTGCCGTTACCCAGCAACTTTTTAGCTGATACCCAGCGTTACCCGACATCTTGGTTGTTGTTGTCGATACCCAGCGTTACCTGACAGCTTGGTTGCCATCACCCAGCAACTTTTTAGCTGATAGCCAGCATTACCCGACAGCTTGGTTGCCGTTACCCAGCAACATTTTAGCCGATACCCAGCAACATTTTAGCCTATACCCAGCAACTTTTTAGCTGATAGCCAGCATTACCCAACAGCTTGGTTGCCGTTACCCAGCAACATTTTAGCCGATACCCAGCAACTTTTTAGCCGATACCCCGCATTACCCGACAGCTTGGTTGCCGTTACCCAGCAACATTTTAGCCAATACCCAGCAACTTTTTAGCCGTTACCCGGTGAGCCAGCTTGACATGCCTTGGCTAGAACAATCAACTGTTGTTGCCTACATTCACGTGGGATTCCCGATGCCTTGTCTAGACCGTCGTCTTGGCATACGCCCAAGTGTTTGCCCAAGTGTTTCCAAGTGTCCAAGTTCCAAAGTGCCTAAGTGCCGCGTCGTGCCACTTGCGCACGTGGGTCTTTGATATAAGAATATTTAGAAAAAAAAATTCTAAACATGCTATATATCAAAGACCCAAGCGGGCGAGCGCGTCACAGGGTGGCACTATGGCATTATGGCATTGGAGACACATGGAAACACTTGGACGGCTAGGTGGTGGACGATAACGACTGGTACAGCCTAGCCCAAACGGCAAAGAAAATCTAGTTTTGCCTTGCCAAACCCGGTTATAGTAGCATGCCATTTCAAGGGCCTTTCTGTGTTCTTTCCGAGCATTACTGACGGATCGGGTTCTCTTGAGTAAGCGAGGCAACGAGGCAGAGTTTTTGCTCGATAGAGTCGCGTCTCGGCTAAAAGAGCATGCCGTTTCATGTGAATTTCGATCTTTTCTTCTGAGCATTACCAACGGGATGTGATTCCAAGGGTATCCGAGGCCAAATGGCCAGCAACTGCCCGGTAGAGTCTTGCTCTGCCCGATAGAGCCGTGCTTTGCCTTTCGGGATGGCTTAAAATAGCATTTCGATTTAGGGGCATTTCGATCTTTTTTCTGGGCATTACTGACGGGTAGTGTTTTCTCGAGTAACCGAGGCCAAATGGCCAAGAATTGCCCGGGTGGTCTCGATAGCAACGTGCCTTGGCACCCAACGTCGGGTGGCCACGGCTTCCCCAAGGGAGGGACACCCCCCCCCTATAGTAGTAAAATTAGCCTTTGCCCTTGTGGCAGGAAGGAACATCAATGTGTCCGAACTAAAGCAATGGGGTTTTTTTTGAGCATCACAACTTTTTTTCATGAACTTTGAATTGGGACATCTTCACAAAAATATGGAGCACCTCCACAAAAAAATTTAGAACCTTTTGCCAAAAGGATAATTTTATATTAATTAAACAAAAAATAAATAGATAAAAATGATTAAAAATACAAAAAAAATACAAAAAAAGTAAGAAAAAATC